>VZRI01002141.1:441521-522540 GCA_013397515.1 Upupa epops | reverse complement strand
CAGCTTTTCAAAAATCCAAGGTATAATCATACATATTACCCTACTTTTACCCTGGAATATATTAAACTCCGCCATATCATCATCACTATCACCTAGAGTATTTCTAACCTTAATATCCCAAATCAAACCTTCTTCATTCGTTAATACTAGGTGAAGCAGTGCACCCTTCCTCGTTAACACTTCCACTATCTGTATCAAGAAATTATCCTCTTCTTGCACTGAATATGCCTAGCTGTGTGG
This sequence comes from Upupa epops, assembly GCA_013397515.1. Lineage (NCBI taxonomy): Eukaryota > Metazoa > Chordata > Aves > Bucerotiformes > Upupidae > Upupa > Upupa epops. Next base: position 522,300 of record VZRI01002141.1, on the reverse strand, counting down.
GCTTACAGAGAAATTCATTTCACTAGAGTTAAGTTCAAATCACAGATGCTCCAATTCCATATATTTCTGTTAAAACCAATGGAAAATTGAAGTGTGTATAAGCAAAGTTCTTTAAAAATTGAAGTTCTATAAGCAAAATATAATAGGAGAACATTTGAGTCACATGTTAGTTGGTCCTACCCAAATTCAGAGTATAAAGAAAAGACAATTTGGTCTTTTGGGAAGCAACTAAATGTTTTTAGTCAACACAACTATCCAGCTGTAGAACAAGAGCACACAAATATATTCTATATTCCATAATTAATTAGACATAATTATAATTGGAATTTTAGAATGAACTGTAAGACATAAAATCACAACAAATTTCATTAATTTTATTATAAAGACTTCTTAAATTGTTTCTAAACTTTGCAGCTAGACTTCCTCCTGGAAAAATCAGAATAAAACCCAGGAAAACAGCCAAATGAATGGAATTAAACTACCTTTTGATGGAATGTTTTTCCTGAGGTACTAATGTCCTAAAAAGAGCAAAAGGGTTCCCTTTAGAACCCATCATCCCTTCCTCCTCACCACAGCACTGCCACCCAATTCACTCCTACTACTTTTAATACTGTATCAATTCACTGGGCACCTTGGAGTGTCAAAGGATGCCCAGTATATTAAGCTGCACACTTGTCTCTCTTGGACTCAAATTTTTAAGCTTAATTAGAAAAAATATGTGCAAATAGAAGCAACTGTGAAGGTAGTACTTATCCAACAGATCCCTTTAAAGACAGAGATGTACTAGCAAACAGAACTTCATTAAATGTACAGAATTACTCTTTATCCTCTGATGTTTTAGAACTCAAGAACACTTATTTAGGTGCTTAACATCAAGTAAGCAAACAGAGTCGGGTGAGAATAATGCTCAGAGCAAAACTCCTGCATGTGCTTTCAGTATCTGGAGCAGACATGAATCCTGCCTAGAGTGAGTATGCAAGATACATCAATCTTTATCCATTCCAGTTACAAAGGCAATACCACAGTCAAGTATCTCTTTGGCTTTAGCTGGCATGTGTCTGGGCAGACCCAGGAAGCAGCAGAATAAATATTGATATATTAAACCAGAGTCTATTACTCACTTTCAGAATAAACCACTGATTATAATTTACCTGCAATTTTTTGTGGCAGCATCTTTCTAAAGAGGAAATTAGATTTTTACATATCATACCAAATCACACAAAGCCAAAATGTCAACTTCATATATCAAGCAATTACTTCTACTGTTGATATTTTTGGGGAAAAAAAATAACCTATATTTACTTTAACAGCCACATGGGTCCTTCTAAAATAAATAGGGGCTATAATTCTTGCACAAAAAAAATTAAAAAAAAATCCACCGTTGTAGAGATCTACTCATCAATTTCCTGCATCATTAATGAGGAAAGGCGCTGAGACAGTCATTCACACAGTCTTTATGATAAGACTAACCTACAGGACAAATAAAGATTAAGGACAAAGGGAAGACAAATGGGGAGAATACAGAACTATGCATTTCTTTTTTTAATCCATCATTTGGAATTTTTGTTTACCACCTTAATTTTAAGTATTACACCCAAAGTGCACATTGATATTAAAGACCTTCACCAGACAGGAAAGTACATAAAAGAAGAGATAGAGTTATATTTTTCCCCTCAAGATTTTTCATCTTTAGATGTTTATTTGGCTAGAGCTGGGAGAAAGGGAGGGACCCACTTACTCACAAGTTACCAAGACCTTTTGAAATTGCTACAACTTATCATACAAGAGGAATAAGATCCAAGTTAAGAAAGACAATGTCAGAAGGTCATGGTTACCTGGCTCTCTAAGGACATGTCTTGCCCCTATGAATGTCATGCAAATCTGCCCAAATCTCAGGACTCTCCTTCCACATAAATTCACACTCATACTCTACACCAGAACTAGATTTCATCTGATTATTTGGGTTTCTTTGCTGCTGTTACACTTGGAAAAGAACCTGTGACTTAACCTGCTTTAATGTATGTGTAGGTCTTCATGAGTCATATGTGCCTAATAGAGATTTAGAGAGGAAACAGGAAGTTTACTGCCAGATATACAAGAAGACAACTCCTTGAAATAACTATTAGGTGCTCGAGGTGGGCACACTTAATAAAATACACATCCCTGCTGGCATAAAGGACAGCTCTGATGTTTTCTGTAACCTACAGGTCCATCATCCTGGAATCCAGCATGGTGACATTTTAATTATCCTGACACTTGCTCTGTGCATCTCTGCCACGCCAAGAGTGTCTCCATTTCTGAAAGAGATGCACCAGGGTTAGGAAATGACCAGCTTGCTGTTCTTGGGCTATAGACACTGGAGATGGTTCTGCCAGTGCTAGCCTTGGCACAAGAAAGTTTGGAGGATCAGTTGAACTGTGCTAGGGCTGGCTGTTCATGACTCAGCTAAAGTCCAGCAACAGTACAGCAGTGTTTGATGCTGGCCAAGCCAACCAGCCTGCCAAGGGCATCTATCACTTCCCATCATTGTAAACCTGCCTTTAGCAGCTTACAACTAAGCAAACACATGTAATACTCCTGCAAATAAGGTTTGGCTTCTGTCAACAGGAGAAGCTCACAGTTATATGGGGGTTTGGGTAGCAACAGAAATTATTTTTCCTTTCGGTCATGGCACAACTCTCCTCATACAATAAAACTGTCACAGCATTGCTTGAAGGGAGGCAATCACATTTTTTATCCAAATTCTAAAGAAATTGAGGTAAATAGATATTGTTCAAATTGCTCCCAGTGACTTAAGCTTTCATAACGAGATGGGTCAACAGCATCATCTTGTCTATTTGCTCGTGTATTTTCAATATCTTCTTTACTGTTTTCTGCTGCTTTTACATCCCCTGTTTCATAGACATATCTATGCCTCTCTCACAGTAACTACTACCACTTCAGTAGAAATACAGGACAGAATTTACTACTAAACCCCTCTAAACATGCTACTTAAGCCCTCCAAGTCCTAACTGATTTGGGAGGTTGGCCCAGCCGATAATGTTCTCTAATCCAGACATCATATGTTCAGTCTGATAGAATAAAAACAAATCTTTGAAGGCACTTTAAATTCTTTGGTTATCTCTTGGGTTTCATTACCTCTAACCCTACTTTTGGTCTATGTGCCTGTATCTTTCTCTGCTGTGCACTTTCTCCTGAAGGAACAGCATGACACAGGGTTGTCTATACACCACTGCAGGCTTCTTCACAGCAAATCTTCTGGTCTCTCTCTGAGCTATATAGTGGATTGCTAGCTTTTCTCTGTGAGGTGCTCACGCAGCTCCAGTGCCAGGTTCTCATTATTCCAAAATATCCAAAGAAAATATTCTCCCTTCCAACTTCCTCCTGGCCTAACCAGGTGGCCAAACCCACCCAAATACATAAATACATCAGTGAGAAAGAAAACCAAAATCAAACTGAAATAAGTCCTGCTTATTTTTTAGCTTAGTAGACCACTGATAAAATCTGCAGGGCCAAAGTCAAGTGGGCGAGTCCAGACATAGACAACATTTGATACTTTCCAGCCTTATAAAGAAAAGAATAGGGGAGCTTATCAGTAATGAACCTCAACTGCAGGAGTCCTGACTGCTGAGACATATTTGGTCTGGGAAACAGGAGTGGGCCCCTTCAGTTTGTCTTTAAAAGGAAGTCCCAAGGGGAAGCCAGAGGGCTGTTGCAGAGCGTAAGAGACACCACAGGGAGTCAAAAAACTCTACAAATACCTCTTAGGAGAAATGTAAATGCTGACACATGGCTGAAATGCAATGACAGAGAGCTGACAGTCCAAGAATATCATCATTTATCAGCCAGACTCACTGCACCGTGTGCATCCAGTTTGTTTCCTTTTCCCATCACAAGATTATTCGCTTCTAACTGCTGATACTAAATCTTGCCAAATTCTAGGATCTTGTTCTGAGTAGGTGCTGCTCAATGCTTTCAGTGCTGGAAAAGCTGGATAATTTCCCACACTACTTGCTGCCTTCTTATATTCCTGATGGTGGAAAATATGAGACTGAGCCTAGTACAGGTAAGCCCAAATGCACAGAAAACACACTTGAGGGACTTCAACACAAAGTCCCAGTTGCTCTGCACACATTCTTTAGCAGGAGATAATCTGCCATGGAAAAAAAAAGAAAAAATAATTTGATCTGTAAGAAAATTACTATGGGAAGACGTTCACTATAAAAGTCTGTATTTTGTGCCTTGTATGGGATTTGCACCGATGGAAGGCAAAAAGCCCCAGCTGAGGGTGGGCCAAACAGCTCTGGGAATGCAAACAGCATTAATTAAAACTGGGTAAAATACTCCCATGAAATGTTGCAAAAAAACCCAAACCCCAAACCAAAAGTCAATCCAGGGCTCCTAGCAAGGCCAGTGGGTGAGCAGAAGCTGCAGCAAGAATGGCTCTGTACACTAGGCTCCCAATATGAAATTGTTGCAGACCCCTAGAAACAGCACACCTGACACCAACAGGCTTCACTCAGCTCCACATCCTTTTGAGGGAGATAAATTAAGTTCCGTGTAATTTAGTGACTGTCATTCCTTTGGATTAAAAACAAACCAAGTTTCTTTTTACTCTGAATGAAGTTCCTGGATACAGGGACTTGGCCAAATGTCTTGGCTAAAATCTCTTCCCTTCCCAGTACAGAAGAGCTGCACATGCCAGCTAGACCCTGTCTTCCAGTTGGGTGTAGGCGGTGTATCAGCGCAGACAGGATGAAAAATAAATGACTGTAGATCTTCCAGAGGACAAGTGATATGTATATCATACTACCTTTACACAGTTGGGCTCCTGGCACTCCTGTCAGATCTGGGGCTACACTCTGATCCAGGGATGCTGAAGCACTGGACTCCATGGTCTATTCTAGACAGCAATGTCTTGAAACAGTGGGGTGTCACATGGCTCATGACTACCCACTGTACTCTTGATAACAATTTGGATAAGTGAGAGCTTACAAACACACATGGACCCTGGGGGCACAGCAAACGGGTATTTTTTATGTTTGACAATTTGTTCTGTTCAATAACCAGGAGCCACCAAGACCCACAACAATTCCTTAGGCATCTTTCACAGCAATTCTACCCTGAAGCTCTAGGAACATTTTTGAGATCAAGTCTCTAGATTTGTGAATAACTATTCAAAGCCATTCGCCTGGCTTTGCCATGACTTTTGGGTGCCTTTCAAGAGAAACAAAAGACTTTCTCTAAAGCAAAATAAATCTGTTCTTTCACTACAAATAACTGGACTTTGCATGGAAGCAGAACGAAAGAACAGAGACAGAAAAACCCATGTTTTTGACACTGGCAAGATTGTAAGTGCATTTTGAAATGAAAAGATGGTTTTCTGGGGCTGATTTTGCCACAATTATACCAAGAAAGGTTCAGGAATGTACTTGATACTTCATGAAGTGGAAAGCTGCAGGCAAAGTAGGGCAGTCCCTGGCACAGCAGGGACCCACTGCTGCCCCTAAGGCAGCGTGTTCTGGCCATACAAGAGCCATGAACAGCCTTAGAGACAGGAAAAGAGGCCACAGGAGGCAGCAGCTCCTGCCAGAAGCTTTCTTTGCTAGCCCCCTCTGGGCCAGCTGCACCTCTCTACCTCTAGCAACATCTAGCAACATACCCAGCCACATCCTCCTCTTTGGAATGACAGCCTGGCACAATTACCAGTGATGGAGGGTATGAGACTAAAAGGACAAGGGAGATTAATATTTCAGCCTTCCAGCTCTAAGCAGTTTCTAGCAGGTGGTTGTCAGAAGCTAGGGGTAGTTCTCTCTAGCCAAAGATTAGGTGAAACATGTTCATAAAAACCATTGATTGACTGATGATCTCTACAGCCCCCTCCAACCTAAGCCATTCTGTGAGTCTAGAATATAGAATCAATCTTCAGTCTACAGGCATGAAGCCACAACAGCCTTAGGACCCCTGGACAAAACCAGTAACAACAGAAACATTTGAACAGTTTGGAGAATGGAACTATCGATTCCATATGGGAGTTACAAAACAAATCTGTATTAAAAAAATAAAATAAAATTTAAATACAGTTCTTCTTGTAGATGTTCCCATCCAGACTACTGGTACAGTAACAGAATTTAGCAGCTCCTGAGGGAGAACAAAGGGCTGCTTTAACTAGTGCCAGGACTTTGCAGGAAGGTAGGAACTTCCCTTTGGGAAGCTGTGAAAAGACCTTGTCTCCCTGATTTACACAGGTAGGGTGTGAATGGCTCAGAGGCTGAGGCCTGCTCAGCCAAACACCCATGTGTGCATGAAATTAGAATGTCAACATTTGATTCATGCTGCCAGGCTGTGACTGTGAAACAAATTATGTCAGTGGGTGGCAATTGCAATATTAGTCTAAGCAGATAACACTTAGCTAAAAGGAGGGGTTTGCTTCACATTCTCCCCCCTCCCATTTTAATATGCCAGCATCATTAGATTTAGAAGGGCTGGAATTTTGTCAGAACAGAGGAAAATAGGGAGGCTGAGAGGAAAATAGGGAGGCTGACAAAGATATTACAGGTTGAGAGAGGGTTTGTGATAGAGCACAAGGCAGAGCAACCTGAATAAAGGTTCAGCAGTTTCATCACTGCTCCTCAGCACATACCTGAACTACACACAGCTGAAAGCCCTAAAATTTTGTCACATACACACACAGCCTCCCCAACCCCCTTAAAAAATTATTTTAAACACAAGTGAGTGAAGACGGTGGAATATAAGTGACAAACGGCATAACCTGCAGCGTGTTAAAAACTGCCTCTTTAGGGAAAGAAGTGCCATTTCACTATTAATTTTTTAAAAAGAAAGCCTGGGAAATGTTTGGCTTGAGATATCGAACTTTTAAACCCTTGACAACAAGGATCTAAATCTGGCTTCTTTCCAAGTAAAGAGAACTCTAAAATCAGTTTTTTAGAAGACTGAAAGAAAAACAAGTTTTTCCAAGTTGCTCCCAGCATTTTCAAATGTATTCCCAGGAGACCCCCAGTTTTGGAGACATGAAGTCAATATTTTGTAGTACATTAGTTTTTAGGAAAAAAAATAATTTGAAAGCAGTAGAGCCTACTAGTTTAATTACAGAATTAATAAAGAAATGCACAAGATTTGCCATGGAAAAGATGGAAAAGATTCCTGAAGGAACAATAATAGTGATTTTTTTCTTCTGGCTTACTCATTTAATTCTCAGTAAGCCACTATGTATCAGAAAAAGATTATACCATGGAATTCTTCTAATTCTAACCCTGTTTTATTTCCTTACTTAACTAGCAAAATGGTAAAACAACATTTTGAAGCTTTATTCCATAGCAAACACACACATTGTTAAAGTTAATGCTGTGAAAAATCCAACTGGGAGCCCTGAAAGGTTTATGGAAGTGGCCGTTCACTTAGTCGTAGAACTAGGCAACAGCTATTGACTTCCTAATGCTCAGAAAGGAGAGTTTTGTGGTGATTCTGTCAAAAAATATTAATTCTATCATTTAGAATATAGAGTTCCTTTATCTAGATGCCATGAAGAGAGATGGCTTGTAGCTATCACCCTGTGCTGTCACACACCTATACTTATTCCTACATCCCAGTTCAGTGGGCTAAACCACATTAGGATCGGTGCTGCTCTTGCCAAAAGCAATGAGAACTTCATCTCTAGGTCAAATTCTCACTGCCTTCCTCACTTGAGAAATTTCATTGAAGTTAATGGGCCAAATTAATCACTGGCGTAACTCCATTGACTTCACCAAGGATCAATTTGATTCAATAGGACTATTCTCTTCAGTAGACTAGGACTGGATGCATGGACTTCAATGGGAGCAAGATGGGCAACATAATGAGAAATCCAGATCATTTATTCTTCAGACTTTGCAAAGATTGATTTAAATTGACTTCAGAAAACACACATTGTAGTAAGACATGTACATGTGTGTGGCCCAGCTCTCATTTCACAAGCTCAAAATTCTTAAACTGCATTGCCAGTGGTGTTCTGGTGATTCCCAAAGCTGTGTTACAGTTCTCAGCACTCTTCTCCAGTGAACTACCTTTAAAAAATTATAAAATACTTCAAGGAACTACAAAGATTTAGACTAAAATGTTCCGTCACTTGGTGAAAACAGGCAGAAAATGCAGATATCAACTGGCTTCCTTAATATGATTAAACTATTTTACTTATTGCGACAGATGCTACTGCATGACTTTTACAAATAATAGCTAAAAAGGAGAAAAAAAATCATGGTAGCAGATTGTCATTTCCCTGCCACTTCGCCTACTTCAGGGTATGTGTTTCTGGAACGTTTTCAAAGGAGGGCTTTTTCATCCAAATCTTTCAGAATGGCCCAAATTGGCAAATGGGGTTCAGAATTGCTAGATCTCTTTCCTTATTGCATAAACTATCGAACTACTCTATTGAGTTTTCACAGCCCTCAGAAAAACCCCACAATAAATCTGTAATGTGTGAAAAGTTACATCTTTGTCAACAAGCAAAACAATGGAATTATCTTTCTCCACATCCCCCCAGGATATAATATCTCCCAAAAAGGATATAATACAACTAAAAAAAATCCCAGACAAACCCCTGGGGAACTTCAAATTATTTTTGTCTCTTTGGGCTACTTTATGGTGAAGCAACATGTCCAGTGAGGACGCTGTGGCCCACTTTAAAAGCTCAGCTGCATAGAAAAATAAAGCCTAAGCCATCCAGTTTCTCCAGAAGTAATTTTGTAGCAGCGCTTACAAAGAGGAGAGCAGAAAGGACAGTGCTAAGAGCGCAGGAAAGATTCTTTATGGTGCAGTGACAGCCTTGTAACTTCTCCATTCTGATGGGAATCGCAGCATACTGATTGCATTATCATCTGTGGTTAACTGTCAAATGCATTTTAATGCTTTATTTGGGAGAGCTAAGTTAAAGACACAAACCCAATCCTCCTCTTCTTAATCTCTCCATCTTTGGGAACGTAAATACAGCTCATACTTGTGTGTCAGAGTGTGGGGAGTTAACTGTATTCTTTCAGCTTCATGTAAATTCCTGAAGATCAGAGAGCTGAGTAAACAATATTTTGATGTAAACAGATTATCAACATGAGAGGAATGACCGTCTGGTCACCCGTGGGGGTTTATTCACTTAACACTTCCACCCCATAAAGACAATTGTGTGCAATCAATGCATATAGAGCCTTTCACTGGGTTGCTAAGCGATATGTAGTGACAACGGAAGAATGTGTGATGTACAGAAGGGCTGCTGAACGGCCAAGAGAAAACAACGTGCACGGATGATATTTTAAACTTAATTCCGTGCGTTATGAAGATTGTGACAGGCGCGGTGGCTGACCAGAAAGCCCTTCAGAACTGTGACTTTATAAAGTTGGATCTCCCATGTGTGTAAAGAGTTTAATTTGGTAACAAGTGAATCACAGTGCAGAACAGTAGCTGGTTCAAATAGGAAAAGCCAACCCAGCAGGGAAGCACTGAATATTCATTCACTGGAAGGCACAGCAGTCATTTTACAATCCTGGCTTCAATATATGAGCAGATCATTTGTCTAAGATTGTATATGCATTCTCTCATTTTCCTCATCTCTGGAAAGTATTTTAGTAAAAGCCCAGAAGCTGTTTTCAACAGTTTCTTCAGAATTTCTAAAGAAAGGAAAGAAAGTTGAATGGCATCACATTGCCCCATACAACCATGAAAACCTGTTTTGTGGGACATTCTTGAAACCAACCCAGAAAGAAACCCTTAAGAGGTTTTGTATTTATTTACCCATTCTCTCCTCACCACCCACTTGATAGGTTTTATATTCAAATGCAAAATATAGCTGCCTGTGTTCTAAGGATTCAATCTGATCTGGGTTTGATTTGCAGAACCTGAGAAATCCAAGCTTTTGGCAAATTTTATTTTCTAATAGCTGCATGCAGGATGCTGAAAACTTCCAACCTGCTGAGCTTTTCTAAATCACTGGTGATGATAGCCCAGTTTATCATCACATTCCAAGGCTTCTGAGAGACCACAAACCTTGCCCAAGTACATTACTCACTGGGTAACTACAGCTATTTTTTGCAAAACGCATTTCCAAAATGTGCAGACTGTTTTCTTACAAGATGCTGGTGAGCTCTGTGTTCCCCAGGCTGCTCTTGACAATCTGTAAGCAACATGAGGCTCTGGATTAACCCTAGCTCAGTCAATGTGTATCAGACAGGCCTAGCTAAGCATGTAAATCCCTGAGCTTTTAAAACGGTAATTTTTATTAATGTACAGAGGGTTGTTTTTGTTTTCTTGTCAGGGATTTGTGATTAATATATTTTGAGATAATTTTATATGAGTATGAAAACATCTTATTGAAAACCTTGTTCTGAAATGCTGCCTAGGTTCAGGTTAAGGAAGATTGTTAAAAGATTTTCTAAGCTACAGGTAACCAGAAGGTGATATATCAAGGATGCTCTGCTTCCCAAATGAATCTGTAGAGTTAGGGCACACAAAGAAATACCAAAATATAGAGAACACTATTTTCTGACTCAGACTTCTTTAAAGAAAATAGAGACAACTGCTTCCACCAGAAAACAGAAAAGCACTGATAAGAGTGGAATCAATCTGTTTGAGTAAAAAGAAGAATAATTAGGTTTGGAATAATTCTACAAAACCAGTCAAGTTGATTAGAGTTCTAAATTTGAAAATATAACAATAAAGAGAAGTTTGGATTTCTACCATTGGAAAAATACCTGCATTGTGTGATGTTTTTGAGGATGGTCATCAGATTCTATCTGAATTTGCATTAATACATTGGATCTGATTCTTAATAATAAAAGTAACTCATAGGAAATTATTTAATATCAATATGTAAGCATTAAGCTCATAACAAGGCAATAATTAATCAATAATAATAAAACTTGACCTCTGAGTCAATAAGTAAGTTTTATTTTTATCATCAAAGAATTACCTGGAAAATAAGTATAGAAGGTTTGTCTTCCACATATGGAATTTCTGTTCTGATCAGACAAATTCTATTCAAAAGCTGAAGATAGAAGAACTGCTTTATAGTAGGGAAAGCAACCAACCAAAGGAAGTGGGACAATGCCCAGATTGTGCTGCTGAGCTGCAGAGTCTATGGAAACACCTCACGTGCTGGCAGCAAAGTAAATTTTTCTATGGGTTTAGCAAATTTTTGTAATACCTGGAACTGGTAAGTGGTGTAAAACACTAGTCTGGATTTTGCTGGTTCAAGGATCCTCAGGCTCTCTGGCCTGGACGCAATGGCAGATATTACCTCTTCAGGCCAATTCTTCTACAATAATGAGTCAGAAGTCAGAGTTGCTGGAAGAGGTGGCTTTTGGTTACCCAAGAGCTAGAAGATTTTTGTGAATAAAAGAGCTAGATCTTTTGCTCATACAGTGTTGGGATAGTTTCCTTGGTTAACAATAATACTCTCTGCGATATCAGAGAGGTGGGACTTAGCAACATGTTCTCTGAATTCCAAGGCCATGTGTCTGTGCTTGGTGAGAAGAGGGCATCATATCACTGAAACCACAGTTCTGTCCTAAATTAAAGTTCCCAATGTGGAACAAGTAGCATCCAGTTAAAAATATCTTTTCTAAGCAAAATACGTCAATTTTTCAAAGCACACCTGAACACATTCAACCATTCTTTTCCTCTTTCTCATGATTTGTTAATGTAAGGGGAAGGAATTCTGACTTGGGCATTCTTTTCTTTAACAAGATTCTGCTAAAAATAGATACACTAGAGTTGCCCGTCAGTTATCTATCCATTTTCATTGCTGCCTGACAGGCACATCTGCATTTAACTTGCACAAAACCAGTTTGGTTCATTCTGGTGATACCACATTAATGTATTTAACACTAACGGAGACTCTGATGCTCTGGACAAGCTTTATTCAGCTTTCACACACTTCTTAAGTTTGAAAAGAATCAAATAACTCTGAGAGCAACCCTAATGTACACAAACTATTGGTTTTATTTGCCTTTCCTTTGCTGAGAAGTGAGCTCCCAAAAGTATGTTTTATTTTATGTCCTACATAAAACTAAGGGCTTGTTTCTGCTTTTATCAGCAGATGTTTTGCTTTCAGCTAAAACGAAACTAAAATGATTCAAAAGCTACACATTTGTTTGGTCTTTAATTTGTTGAGTCAGCTTGTTGCTACTTTGAACACCTAAGTGTAGGCAATTGCACAGTCAATTAACGATCCATAGAGGCTGTGTTTAAGAGTGAGATTGCACTGTGTTAGCTAAGTTAACTTCTGCCCAGCACTAAATGTAGTTTGAACTGCCCTCCCACCCCACATCAGAATATGAGCAAAAAAAGTGAAATATTCCTCTACAAGAGTGTCTACAGGCTCTTATCAAGCAGCTTCCTGACAGAACATCTCTGATACAGCCTCAGGATCCACAAGACCAGAATGGCAGTTCAGAGTCTCAAAGCACGCCTTCACCTGGAAAGGGCTGTTGCAGCAACTGTATCCCTGCATCTTCATGCACACAAGGTCTCACCAGCACCTGGACCACTGCTCTTTTAGGTTTTTGAACAAACTTGGACAAGGTTGCATAGAATCACAGAATCATTAAGGTTGGAAGAGACCTCCAAAATCAAGTCCCATCGTCGACCCAATGCCACCATGTCCGCTGCAGACTGCTTGCAGAGTGAAGAATTATTCTCAGCACCACTGCACTTGGAGTGCTGCTGTATCAGGCAAGATTAAACCTTGTAACTACCCCGGTCAGTCCTCTCTATCCTGTTAACATTCAAGCCAGATGTAACAAGTATTTCACCAGCCCCACTGAGGGATGTGGTCTTTGGCATCCTAGTTGCTTGGAGTAAATTTCCTAGGAAAAGAAGTGTGCATGTGGTGGTGATCTATTTCCATTTAACAGGAATTCAGCAATAAAATATTCCTTTTTCCTTAATACTCCGACATAGGTTACAAGCATATTAACAGGGAACTAGAAAAGAGCTGGAGTAGAAATCTTGGGTATTCTAACTGTTGGTAGGACTGAGTGCATCTGATTAATACTGGAAATTAAAGGCTTAAGAGGAGATGTCAGCACTAGATTACAGCAACCAGTCTTGAGGAAATCTATTCTCAAAACATTCTCAACTCTGCTGTCATCAGAAACAAAGGAAATTTCTGCATCTATAGACAGATGAAAGGACTATACATGTGTATGTCAAAAACACTGAAAAGCTTTTCCATATAAAGTGGCCAATTTACTGTTATGGTTACACTTAAGTCAATTAAAATGTTTTATTTGAATGCATTTGTATCTCGTACCTTCATTAACATTTAGCAGTAAATGGGAGAAAAAAAGTAAATAAAATATTATCTGGCTTTTTAAAGGTCATTCCAGCTTGATCATTATAAAAAGCCAGCTTGGAACATGGAATATGCCCCTTTGTGTGGATTTAATACAACTGGCCAGAACGGCATCAGGAGAGGACAACAAACAAAAAAGTAGTGGCTGGAGAGACTGTAACGCTGGTGTTTAATACATCCTTAATTGTGGCTGCCCTTTATTCATCCAACTTGTGATCATTTTCTGTTTCTTTAAACCTTCTCTCATAAATCATCCTCATCACAGAGGATTTAAGTGGTGCATCTACTCTTAGCACCTGCTTTTAAACAACCCTAGGCTAGCAATCCAAAGTGATGAAGCAACATACCTAATGCTTCGCATGCCTTCACCAAAGGAAGAATCCAGCCAGGGTTTGGAATCTGGGTCCTAGCTAGGCTGGAGGTGCTTAGGAGGGCAGTTAATGCAGTTCAAAATGTGGCATTCAAAATTTGTTATCATAAACTCTTTTTATTAAACTAGGATTTTTAAATTATTTGTAAACAGGTGTAAGACTAATGATGCAGAACAGCTCTATGGTTTTGATATGCTAAAAAACAGATTAGAGAAATAAGAAATATTTGTGCTTTTGATGGTAAACATGTATTCAAACACATAGTTCCCCCTCAGCCTTCTTCCCCTTTCTATTTTACTGCATTCTTGACTACCGATGATGAAAAGAACATAGGAAATTCCCAACAAACCACAGAATTATCATAGCAAAAAACCACTTTGTGGAATATATTGAGTTATTTTTCCATTATATCATTGCCCTTGGTCAATAAATGATCTTTAGTTTTGCACTGAAAATAAAATCCCACACTAAATGAGTTCTGAGCTAACATAAGGATTCAATTGCAATGTACCTAGTAAGTGCAAATAATGCAAATACCTCTTCCAAAGAGACACTGGAAACTAATCCTCCTACCCCCAAGGCCAGAGAGAAGTAGTATCTTAAGCAGACTAACTGAATTTACATGTAGGTGTACATTAAAGTAAATTAATATTTAGTTAAGCACAGATTGCTCTGTGAAACCAGATTTTCATAACCTCAAGATTTTGGATGAGATTTCCTTCCTTTTCAAGTAAACTAAAATCCCCAGCAAATGTTAAATGCTTTAGGTTTTTGCAGAGGACACTTCATATGGTTTTATTGGGCAGTTGATTATTATTTGTGTGTAAGAATATGTATGAAATGATATAATAATGTATAATTAGAAGAATATATAAATATACTTTCCCTGTTTATTTCCTCTCCTTAGTTACCTTTTCTCCACACAACTGTTACAACTACTGTGTTTATTACAAAGGAAAGAAAACAATGATGTGCAGGAAGTATCTTCAAGGCTTTTTCCAACCTAAACAATTCTATGATTCTATGATGTAGAAGAATTTGGTAATAGTTTTCACTGAACATGGGTTTGTTTAGTTGTTTGGGTTTTTTAATTACTATCAATAGTATTATTTCAGTAACCTTTCATAGTTATGTCAAGCTTAGAAAATGCTATGTCTAGAGAAAAGTATTTTAAAATCAAATTTGGTGTTTAAATTCAGTATTTTCTTTACATATAGTTTTGGTTTATCTTTTTATTATGCAGCCTTTAAGTTCCTTCCCTTTAAATGGAAACATTTAATTTCAGATTTTTCACAATTGTATGCCAGAAGAATTTAAACTCAACAAGGAATTATTTGGTTTGTGGAAAATATTTTTTCCTAAACTTTCTTTCAGAACTGCAAATGAACAAACCAAAAATAGTGATGTGTCCATTATTAATTAGCAACTTCATTTTTAGAACAACTCTGTGAGGTTGAGAATAATTAAATGGTCACTCTTATTTTCTTGTGGTTGCAAGAAGCAAATAATTCAAGAAGCAGCATTAACAGGCATAGATATAAGAACATTAGCTGAATCTCAGTAGTCCAATTTGAAGATTTCCGATTAAAGTTTTCCCCTATCTGCTAGCACATACAGCATTATTGAAATAACTAATCTGCACAGCATCATTTATTTATGTACAGCAAAGCTACAGTGTAGTATAGCTACATTTGACTGTATTGTTCTATGGAAGTCCATCAAAGCTACAGCAGCGTCAGACCAGCGTTGTGAGTACAGAACAATGCTACTGTGTGCAAAAGGGGTCAGCTGGAGCTCTGCCTTGGGGATGGGCAGAGGGCAGCTCTTGGGGGTAGTAGATGGGCATCTGCCAAGAGAGCCTATCAACAAGAGATGGTACCAAGATGAGACCTCAGAGATCATCTAGTTCCAATCCCTACCAAGGGCAGGGACACATCTCCCTAGACCCAGTTACGCAGAGCATCCAAACTGGCCTTGAACAATTCCAGAGAAGGAAAAAGTTATTACTTATCATGACTGAGATGAATATTTCATCTGGTTTTACAGCGATTGTCACCATCACAGCACACATGGAAATGAAGTGTGGCTTTGAGGATAAATGAGGCAGGAAAGCTCTCAGATAATTTCAGTGAACTGGATTTCACAAGCAGCTGGCTAGAAAGTGTTTATCCCAGAGTACTGTTGACCATTATCTTGAGTCCCACTTTCTTGACAGCGTAGGGAGAACAAAAATTTTTTTTTCTCCTTCCTCCTGCTGCTTATAGAATGTAAACCATGGGAAGTCTGGAGATGAGGTTTTAATTGCACTTTGGAATAGCTGGTCATTGACTTAATTGTCTTTGGAATGCAGGTTTCTATATGACCCAGTAATCAAGCAACAGGAAGAGTAACAATGCAAAATGTTGCTATCAAACCCCTTTTTTTGGATACAAAAATTATGTTTTCAGGCTAAACATTATTTCTTTTTCCACACATATGTTTATTTCTTTGTAATACTGGAAGGGTCTGAATTGAAGAAGGAATTGTAGTTAACATGAAATAAACAGAACAGATTAGAACAGCATTAAACCACATCTGAACATGGCCTGGTATCCTATATTCATCAATAAATCTTTGCACATACCCCAAACATACACAGGAACATCACTGGTCTTTGGCAACAGTGTCTTACACTCACAGAGGAGACATAGTTTGAGCTTCTCCTCTGATCTAGAAAACCGTGACCAAACTCTGACAAGTTTGGAATTGAAACCATACACACTAATAGAGACTTGAGAGATAAGTTCACACACTATTTTTCAGCATAGCTACTTAGACTCAGGGTCTAGTCTATTGCACCCGGACATGTCCTCTTGCATGAGCATTCAGTGTTGGCACAACTATCTTACTCTGGTGTACAGCAAGGTTTGGTTAGAAAGAAACTATTCAAAAGCAAAATCCAGAATTCTGAGCATTGCTGAAAGAGCAGTGAAGAAATACCATTTTAGCACAGAAGCATCTGCAAACAAATTTAGTGCAGAGTGTGGAAAAGTTTGCACAGCCTTTAGGAAGTGTTTTCTTCCCCTTTAATTTGAAAAGCATTTTCTCAAGGGCTTCGCTATTAAAGGAACCAATTCCCAGCTTTCATGTGCTATGTCTTTAACAAGATAGGCCTAATCAAGTCTTCAAACATAAAGATCAAAGGCTATATCTGTAATAAACCAAACAATATGTGTCTGGCATGTATTGACAAAGCTATGTGGCTTCAGCAGTTCGGTTTCATTATTGCTAACATTTATCATACAAAACCCTAGATAGCACAGTACAAGTTCCCTAACTTTCTAGTAAAAATACTGTCAAACTGTAATAATGCTTGACTTGACCTCAGTTTTACCTTCTTAATACCTGCAGTGAACTGCAAGCTCAAACAACACAGCAGCACTTAGAAAAAATTGTCTGTCATTAGCACACAGTAAATTTGAAGAACAATAATTTTCAAGTAACAGCTTTAACTGTTCATCAACACTATACATCTCCCCCGATGAACCCTTTAAAGTATCTTCAGAGCACCAGTTAAACCTTCTTCCCTCCCTTTGAGTTGTGGCAGTCACTGGAGGCATTTTCTAGATTGGCCCATCTAGGGTTTGAACTTAATTGAGTAGAATATTAGCTCAGACATGTGATTCTTCACTGCTCTAACTTATCAGCAATGCTGCTTCCCAATTAATGAAGCCCACACAAGCTCCTGTGTTGCCTGGCCTGTATGGTTTCAAAAACTGTATTTGTGCCTTTTCTTCTTGTAATTGCCTAATCTATGGGAAGAGATTTTCTATACTCGGCACAGATGCATGGACACCTTGAGAACTGGCTTCAGTTTTGGTCCCCTCACTAGAAGAAAGACATTGAGGGGCTGGAGTGGGTCCAAAAAAAGGGCAACATGGTTGGTGAAGGGTCTGGAGAACAAACCTTGTGAGGAGAGGCTGAGGGAGCTGAGGCTGGTTAGTGTGAAGAAAAGGATGCTGAAGAGAGATCTTATTGCTGTCCGCAACTATGTAAAATAAGGTTGTAGAGAAGTGGGGGTTGGTCTCTTCTCACAAGTGACAAGTGATAGGACAAGAGGAAAAGGCCTCAAGTCACACCAGGCTCAAGCTCAAGTTTGGATTGACCATGAGGAGAAGCTTCCTCATGGAATGGGTCATCAGGTCTTGGAACGGGCTGCCCAGGGATGGGGTTGAATTGTCATCCTTGGACATGTTTAGAAGTTGTATAGATCTGCAGTTCAGGCACAGAGTTTAGTGGTGGCATTGGGAGAGTTGAGTTAATGGTAGAGCTTGGCGACCTTAAAGATCTTTGCCAACCTAACCAGTTCTATGGAGATCACACTTTACTATCACAGTAATTTACAAAATTTGAGCCTCACTTTGGCTCAATGGCCTTCTCTTTTAAAATGTGTGATACACAGAAGAGAGGTCCTGTGACTCAGAACTGTGAATCCTGTAGTACATATCAGATGCTTTAGCTGTGATCTGTGTTTTGTGCACTATGAATTGTAATTCATATTAGCATCACACAAATAAGAAAATTGAAGAGAATGCATTCAAGATAAATATTAGTATCTACCTAATCTACCCATCTTGTATGACACTGTGCTATATGACATCCTAATTTCTAAATTGGAAAGATAGGGATTTCATGGATGGACCACTCAGTGGATAAGGAATCAGCTGGCTGGTCACACTCAAGTAAGTGAAGTTAACAGCTCGATGTCCTCGTTGTCCAAGAGAGGAACAGTGATGAACAGTGTTCCTCATGAATTGGTACTGAGACCAGTGCAGTTTACCATCTTTGTTGGTGACATGAACAGTGCATTCAGCAGGTTTGCTGGTATCGCCAAGGGGTTGACATGCTGGAAGGAGAGAGGCCATCCAGAGGAAACTTGACAGGCCTGAGAAGTGGGCCCATGCCAGTGTTATGAAGTTGCACAAAGCCAAGGGCAAGGTTAGATCTTAGGAAGAAATTCCTCACTCTGAGGGTGGTGAGGCACTGGAACTGGATTTCCAGAATAGTTGTGGTTGCACCATCCCTGCAATTGGTCAAGGTCAGGTTGGATGGGACTTTAAGGAAGCTGATCTAGTGCGACATGTCCCTGCTTATGGCAGGGGGTTGTAACAATATGATCTCTAAACTAGATGATCTTCTAAATCATTCTATGATAATAGCAAATGATTCCACAGGTGCAGCTTTTAGGCTAGGCATCTTTTGAGCTTTAACTGAAGGAAACAAACATTTCAGTGCAAGGTTTACTAGGATCTCTGGATTTCAATGATGTGACCCTGTTTTCACTGGTCTAATGACAAGTCTCCAAAGTCCTTTCAGAACAGCTTGCCTTTCCTTCACTTCACACCACACACTGCACAACTGCATAACCCTTTACTAGGTCCTTCCTTAAAGTAAGTTCCACCTTTTTTCTGTGATGTCTTTTCAGAAGTGTAAAAATTCTAGCAATGGAAGTTTTTGGAGTTGCTTTTAACAGTGTATTCTGCCTTTTACAGTAAACTAGCCAGTGGTTATGAGCACCTTTGATCCTCAGATGTCCCATATATGCTCCACTAATTATCCATCAAAATCCATATGAATTGGACAGAAACCAAACTGGCAAGGGGAAGTGATCTAATCTCTTAATTCAGATATCTTACTGTGTCACACATCAAGACAGATCTTATTCTGGGACATCACAAAGCATTGGCATGTAGGAGCAATCCAATGCAATGCCTCAGAAAGACTGAAAGCTTTTTGAGCTGGACAGCCACCTATTATCCAGTGAGTGAGAAAAATTCAATAGGAATTTACAGGAAGAGAGTTTTCACAGATGTCTTGGTATGTCTGTATCAGTGATTATTCCATTATTTGTCTATTTGCTTTTAATTTCACCTTGTTTTTTTTTTTTCCAAACCTCAGTAAGAAGAGTTGTCCACAAAAGGCCCAGCCATTTCTGTTTACTTACTTATTAACAGCTCATAGAGATGATAGTCAGAAATGGAGCCTAGCAGCCCTCAGTTTAGTGTGGTCACCATTTCCAGTGAGCTCACAGTCCCTAAGCAAGGGAAAGGGAAGGAAAACTGGCATAGTAAAATTAGGTTTGTATTTTATCATGGACAAACTGTGTCTGTAGTATGCTACAGACAAATGTATTGAAACATATTTGAAAAAAAATACATAGAACAGTAAATTCCCTAGGACACTCAGATCACGAGAGATAGGGATACAAGTGTGAAATTCAAAAACTCAGAAGGATGGGGGGCGCTGTGTCTGGCTTGGAACTCAGGAATGCTTTAGTGAAGAAGCCAAGAAGCAGATTTTGGTTTAAGGTGGTAAAAACATAATTACACATCAAATGGGACTTAGAAAATGACTAGATACCTGTCAGCTTTTGAAATCAGGCAGCATCTTCCTTCTGTATCACATGGTTGATTAGATTTATTGTTAGTCCCTCACCCAGGGTCATTCAAGAGTCCCCCCTGTTATAAATCATAAAAGATGAGGTCTTCCCAAAGAAGTTGGCTAACAGACCAGAGAGGGACAGCAAATCCCATGGGCATCATGATGCTGCTTCTTGTTTGTTACCCTCCATGAGAAGTCCCAACATTTCCAAGGAAAGCAATTGGGTTTTATTGAGAGAGAAACCAGTATGAAGCCACTAATTTTGAGCACAGACAACTGTGTAATGAGCTGCCACTTGTAGAGCTTTACTGAGGAGCAGATCAGGCACATTCTCTCCCTAAGGCAAGTGATCCTCCAGATCTGGCCCTTTTACACAATGAGGTATTCACTCATTCTGCATCATTCTGCTCTTTGCTCTGACATCCTAAGGTGGCCTAAAATAGGTGTTTGGCATTTCAAAATGCTTTTCTTTTCGAGAAGAAATAACAGAAAATTAAACAAATGTTATTCTAAGGAAATAAAGATCCTGATTTTCTTTGGCTTCAGAATAACCATCAACTGGAATCAAGGTTTGTTATAAGAGTTACAGTGAGACTTTAGCTCTATAACTTGGCTCTTCTTGCTAGAGGAATTTATGTAATTTCAAAGCTTGACTAGAGAACCAGCCAGCATATCATCATAGTCAATTATTTGCTGTACTAGAGATGCATCAGGGTAATGACACAGTGAGAGATTGTAAGGCAATATTGTTTCCCCAGAAGCCTTTGTCTAACAAAGTAATTTATGACCTGTTCTGGAATCCAGTCTTTACAAAACCATAAATTCACACTTGTACTCCACTTCAAAGGGACCATTATCAGCAAAGGTGGCAGAAGGCATCAGAGTGCTGCAAGCTAGATAAACAGATAAGTGAGACTTTCATGACTTTCTCCTCTAGGTCTTCTAACAGGACAAAGGTACCTAAAGGTGCAGCTGCTTCTCGGCATTTGGCCCTGTTATTTGCAAAGCTCACCACTGAATGTGTTACTTCCCTTTTACAAGGTGAGGAAAGCCTTACTCACTCAAGTGCAAAAACTCACAGCACTAGCAGAGCTTTCAAATCTCTCCCAGTAGCCTATCAACATTTACCTAGGAGCCTTTCCTAGGAACACAGTAAAACGTCAAGGAGAAACCAAGAAGAATAGAAAAACTCCTAAAGAGTCAGTGCTTAGCCTCATGAAGAAAAATAAAATGAAAGACGTGCAGATCAGCCTTGAGCTTTCCGCAATTGGAAAACTTCCTGGGGCTCTTGCTCTATGCAGCACTGGATGAGCAGTTGATGTGGTTGTACTGGTACTGCTGAATTTTGGCCAAATCCCCTCCCTGAAGGTGGGAGACCGGGGGCCTCTGGGGGGATTGCTGCATGCAAAATAAAATAAAAAGAGGGCAGATTTATACTTGCTGCCTTTCAAACAAAAGCCGGCCAATTTTGAGACAGTCATTCTTGTCACATTGGAACCTCGTAGCCCCATACATTTGAAAACAATACTCGAATAATCCCATTTTACTGGAGCAACAAAAGGGTGGTAGGGAAAGCAGGCAGCTGTCCCAGGTGATTAACTGTGCTGGCTACCACCAATCTGCCTGATTAGCCACCCAGACAGCAGGGGCTGGGTCAGGAACTGTTGACAGAGTGCGCTGCCTCAGAAGTACTCCCTGGCGAACAGTTAAAACTCCCACCTACCCTTCCGTCTCTCCTGGAGAGATTAATTAGTTTGTGTTTGCACAGCAAGATGAAGATCTAAAGAGCCGAGTGCGATTGTGGGTGCCGATCAGAATTACTTGTAATCATTGTATTGGATGTGAACATGGCATTGGTGGGAAAAGGCGTGAGGGTAGAGAACAAACATTGTTTTCTGGCCCATCCAGCAGCCACAGTGCTCTCCAGCAGAGGAAGACACTCAACACAGAAGCTGAGCAGGGCCGATTGAAGAGGGGATGAAGCACAGCATAAAGGGAGAGAATCTACTGAATAACACCAACCCATAGAAGATAAACTACTCTAATCCAGGCAGAGAACTGCAGATACACTCCTGCTGAGGGCTATTAATCTACTAATCAAGTTTTCTTTCCAGATCCATTCACATCAGTCTTCTGATGGCAATTCAGTCCTCTGTGGTGTGAGGCTGGAGTAGCTGTGCTCGCTCAAGTTCTCAGCACTGAGAGAAATGTATTTGTATCCCTGGCAGAGAAAAATGCCTGGAAAAATATTATATGAGGCTGATGAGTCCTGAGTCCTGTCTGAAGGGATGAATGTCACATTCAGTACAAGCAGCATTTGCTTTGCTACATGTACTGGAAAATAGCCCTTAACTCTGTTATTGTCTGCTCTATAACTTCATCTTTTTAGCTGAAGTTATTAAGACATCAATGGCAAAATTAGCTTGTGTCCTTTAGACATTTCTTTGGCCTGGATAGTCGGAGGAGCTTGCACTGTCTTCATTCATGGACAAACTCTCCCTGGCACCAGATGCACAGTAGAGACAACGTCCAAGTAACTGTGAGGCCAGTGACAGCTTTGCTAGGAACTTCATACACAGATTTAAACCTCTGGCCAATTCCCTTGATCTCTTCAGACACTTCTGACATGCTGAAGAAAAGTAACACCATGTTTGCTCGAATCCCTCACAGGGATTGTCTGTGTTGAATTGAAAGTTCTCTCTTTACCCTATCAGAAAGGACAGTGGGCTTCACAGAGAGGCAAGTCACCCAGCTCCTGGGAAGCTCCTGTGACTCCTCTCAGACACTCTGCTGGTAGAAAGTGCTTTGGCTATGGCCAGCCTACTTAAGGTCATACAAGTTGATACACAGTGCCAGGACATTCAGTTTAAGTCATTTGGAAGGCACAGGACATACTCCAGGCAGGTTCACCAATCCCAGCCTTTGAAAAATCTCCCTCAGTGTTTAACCCCATGAGCATAAAGACTCCAAACAAGCCTCTCACCCTTGTACCATGCTAAATTTCAAAGAAATTCCATTAACCACAGTGCAGTCAAGTCACTGAAATTAAATGGTCTTGAATATCACTTGATCTCACAGCAAAAATCCCTTTCATTAATCAATGAATTCGTCTGCTCTTAACAATACAACTGGTATGACTGTTTTCTAAGATGTTAAAATTTTAAACAAGCCAGCAAAGGAAGCTCAATGACAACTGAATTTGTGACTGAAATCACAAGCTGTGTGGCACTTTTCTTACAGTCACTGATTCACCCAATGTTTGGTTTTGCAGCTCAGTGGAGGTTTTTTCCCAACTGATACTGGTTCTCACCTTTACCTGAACAAACCCAATTGCATCTAACACAACACAGTGGTTTGCATTGCTTTGCATAAAAAAAAATTACCATTAGAAATTATTCTGTGGACAAAAATGAAGTCTCACAACCTCCCAAACTGCAAATTCTAAATGCAAACATCCAGCACTGTGGAATAGGGAAGTTAAGTCTGGTTTTCACAGATAAAAAGAAGAAGTAAAGAAATTTGGTTTTGTCCTGGGACCCTATGTGAGCTGAGCACCACCACCAGATTGAATACCAGCAGCCCCAGAGCTCTCGTTAACAAGGCAAAGCATAGTTGCTTCCCACTTCTTGACCAGTTAGCTTGCAGGAGCACAGGGATTGCTCTCAGAGTGCCACAAATCAGTAGCTGAAATAGCTCTGTGCCTCTTCAAAGGGGAAGGAAGAAGATTTGAAGGGGCAGTGGGTGGTGTGCAAGAAGGAGAGATGCTTAAAGTGATTTATGACCCCCCTTCAAGAAAAAGCCAAATGTGGGCAAATGGGTTTTTTTGCACCTGGACTATTATGAGGCAACAAGGATGATCTCTCAAGGAGCAGAAGACATTCAAATGTACAAGTCAAAGACCAAGATGATTCAGTCTTCTCTAGGATCAGCCCAGCCTAAAGAAAAGAAAAATTCGAGGGGGGGTGGGTCGAATATACCTCTCTCTTTCACAGAGTAAAAGGGAAAGGAGATTAGAAAACAAGAGGTCTTACGTATTCAATGTGCTAATTCAGAACTTCTCTCTCTAAGGCACTCGAGAAACATTTTAATTGTCTGACTTTGCATTCAAAAAAACCTTGTTTGAAACTCTTAATTGCAGGCAGCTTTGAACAAATAATTGAAATGCATGACTTGTGAGGCCTGCTTAAACAATTACCATGGGCTTCTCCAATAGGTGCTCTGTCCCATTCTTCTCCCCCCACCTTTTTCATAATGAGAATGAGCCACCATGATATTTGGAAGGAAGTTAAAACCTGGCTAATTTGCAGCACTGAGATCTGGGACTGTGACAGTGGCCGTACCTGTGCAACTGCTGATGTCAGCAAAACCTGCACTAATAGTTCAACTGAATGCAAAGGAGACCTTTTCATTTTCTGCTGAGAGCAACCCACCGGGAGATTCTTTTCTAAATACAAATCCTTCATATGTCTGTTAGTTTTACATTTCCTAAGATTTATGGAGCCATTTTCCTGAAAATTCCCTTTGTGTGATTTCAGCAGGTCCTCCCCTAAGTACAGACAGCCTTTCTAAGTAGAATTTTGAAAAAAATAATTTGAATAAAACCCCATTTCCTTTTTCAGAAGTCACAAATTGTTTTGGCATAGTGTAGTGAAAACTGGTTTAGGGAATTTGCTGTGTTCCTAAAGCTGTAATCATCTCCAAAACCAAGTATATTAAGGATGAATTCACATTTATCCTTACCCAGAAAATCTACTCATGCCTGTCCCCGAAATTAAAAATAGCTATTTAAGAAAAAACTGAAATTTGTTCAGGTCACATGATTCAAAGTCATAACCCTAAAATTGATGCCTTTCATACCGCTCTGGTTTTACTCTATTGGAAAGTGTTTATTCTTACCTGTTTATCTCCTGATGCGGTGTATGGTTCTTATTCTGCTGTACCAATACATGTTATTTAATCCAGGGCTGGGATTAGTTCAAGCATGTTTAAAACTTCACCTTACCTCAGACACTTGATGGTGCTGAGTGCAGACAGGATAGGCTCAAATAGGCTCTGCTTCTGAGAATATTATTTTTACTGAAGTCTGTTGAATTGTTCACGTGCTGACAAGCAGTGCCGAGTACCCTGCTTTGTGGTTGGGATTACTGTGTCTGCCAAAATCAGGACTTCCCCCTCAAGGAGGGAGGAGAGCAACTAATGAGGAGCTCACTCCCTTTTAACCCAGTTTCCCCACTGCGTTTAGGCTCTCAGCTGGGCACACGCAGCTTGGCCACCTCATAATCACCATCATTCAACCTCCCTCGCCTCTAGTGCTGGTCGCAGTCATGTGCAAACAGATTTGGAAAATCAGTAATTTAAGAACATGAAACATAATCTAATGAAAAAAGAAGAAATTATGACTAGAATAAAATTTCTTCAAAATCTAATAAATTTAGGTTACTAAGAGCTCATCTAGCTGAACTTGGGAAGCTGGAAAAGCTGCCAGAACCCAAAACAATACAGAGATATGTAGCATGCAACCATTTGACTCTACGAGACCTTCTGTTGCTCCTGGCTAATAGGCTAAGAAAACAGGGAAGCAGCTTTCTGTTGGCCCAGCTTTCTATTTCTTGCTTTAGAATATGAGTATTCTGTTTTCTCACTTTGAAAAGCAGAACTCTACAGTATTAGACAGTTGGGGGTTTTTTGCAAGACAACATGACTGTTTTCTTTAGAAAACAAGAAGTTCAGAGAAATTTGGAAATGTTATTTTGGATTTTATCCTCATTTTCATAAATCCAGTCTGAATAAATACCTTGGCTTAAGGCTAGTCTTGGCATGGGGAACCCAGCATATACTCATATAACTTCCTCCATACCAGTAAAAAACTTGCACATGTGCATTAGCCTAAGTTTATAAATCACCATGCAAGTTTATGGGGCCACATAACAGTTTGGTGATAATTATAATAAATGCAGGCTCTGGCAGGAGTTTAATAACTCATTCTGAAAAGGCTTCCCATGTTCACTACCCATTTCATTGGCTACTCCCATCAATAACCCCACTATCATAAAAACAAGGTCAGCCAAGCAACCAAAAATCTTGAGAAGATATGTTGAGAAGATCAAATTCTTACACCAGGGCCTGATAATTCACAGTGTGGAAAAATAACAAAACCAGAAAATGGCGCAACTGGAATCTGTTCTCCTAATAAAGTCAGTAATGGAACAAAACTAAGCTACAGTCACTCATTCTGTGGATCTTGTATTGGTTCTCTGAGCCACTGACACGAATCTGCAACTGCTGCAACTCAAGAGAGATATTTTCAAACATTTTTCCCTTTAGTCACTAGGGCAAAGAACTGTTGCTATTAAATTCAGTGTTTTATTGTTGCTGCTTAGAAAAAGGAACTAAGATTTAGCATCCAGTTCAGAAGAGAATCCAAGTGTGAGTTCCTGGGTTGGGTAAATCTATGGAAGGAAAATCAGCTAATGCTGGCAGAGGTCTGATCTCTAGGAGCTCAGTAATGGAGCCTTTGTGTATTTACCATCTCTCTTTTATTACAATGGTTTTGCATGGACAAGCCAAAATGTGAATTTCTCTGTCTACATGACAGCAGGACTCAGGCAAACTCAAAGGTTGGACTTGATGAACTTAAAGGTCATTCTGGACAGTCATACCTCCTAACATGTAGCTTAGAAAGCAGATTTCCATAGTAGGAGAAAAACATCATATAAACAGGGAAAATAAAGGTTTGTGTTACAAAGGTGGGACAGAAGACCACTGTGTGGAAGCATTTAGTGAAAGGCAGCACAGCAGTAATTCACACTCTTGGATTCTCTTCCAGGATCAGTCCCTGATCCTGTGAATCAAGCCCACTTGAAGGAATTCCTGCTGACATGTGGAACTGTGCAGACAACACCAGCTGTACAATTGCATAAACAGACAGGAATGCTTTTTCACTTAAGATAAGGATTGTTTAAATGTTAAGCTGGCTTAATATGTTAAGGCAAAAGCGTAAAAAGATTTACCCTGTGAATTGCTTGATACAGACCCAAATGTTGAAAATTGTTGAGTGGACAATTTCCCGTGAAATTACAGCGATTTCACACAGGTAATTTAGTCTCACAGTTATGCCTGAGCTTGCCACCTCGAGCATTTGGTTCTGCTGTTTCCTTGTCACTCTGTTCAAGCACTGATAAAGCACCTCATTGCCAAAAGTTCAAGAGCATAACACGTGAAAGAGGGAGTGTCACCTGGCTAGACTCTGCTATCTTCTTTTATGGAGGAAACCTCCCGAAACAAAAAGCTGTGAGAGGTGGGGAAAGAAGAAAGAAAGAGACAGAATTCTATCCCTGCAGCTGCTCAGTGGTGCAAAGCCCCTGGCTGAATGCTGAAGATGGGAACAAGAGGTAAACAAGGAGTTCTAGGAGCAATAGAGACAACAAAGCTTGGCCAAAAATTAGTTTTTTAAGATCTGAACATCTATTGGGATTCTCTGCTGTCTAATAATGTTAAGAACATGCTCTAAGAAGCTCCAAGAGTGGTCTGGTCCCCTCACCATTCTTCATCCACATTCTGCAGGCTTCATTCTTGGTGTCACTCAGTATTATTATCTGTATAGATCTATTGTTTGACACAAATGCAAAATCCACCAGTCACTACTAGCAAAGCTTTCCTATCAGATGATAGGTTGGGCCACCATTGCATTCAAAAATTGTTCAGTAGAATTAGCTAGATTTAGGTTCAAGATACAGAGAATTAATTATTGCAGTACAATCTGTATTGCTAATAATACAATTGCTGCATTACCTCCTGGAAACTCGAATTCAGAATAAGACACAGGAGTCTTCCTTTTGATCAGTAAGGTACACATCAACGATACATTTGGAACAGACCTCAGAGGTCATCAAGTTCCAATCCCTCGGCTTCCTCTCACTAGACCACATTGCTATCTAGTAGCGAAAATAGTTCCTCTGAGAGATATCTGAAATCTTACAAAATCTTGTAATAGGAAATGAAAATGCTGATCTAAAATAAATATATAAGCTATTTTGAAGATTTTTAGATCACCTAGAACAACAAATAATAAGTCATCACAAGAAAAATCCATATCTTGATTTGGATCTGGTCTTGTAGAAGGATACATTTACACCAAAGCAGATTTTACACCAGTTTTATGCATGCAGTTGAGAAAAACACCACTGTACCTTGCAGAATTACATTAACAGAGCAGAAGAGAGAAATAGGATGACAAATGCAAGTAGAAAGCAACAGCCAGCAATCTGTCCCATTCACACATGCTAGTGGTCTTTTAAATTTCTCAAAAAATAGGATTTGGAATGAAAATGCCAACAGTTATTACAGCTCAGGTGCCTGAAGCGAGAGAATTATTGCTGAGGTGTATAAGTGGCATGTGTTTTTCTTTTCTATTTCCGTATAGAAATACGATTTTTGAAGTAACTGCAGCAATTGATGTGCAAATTTTGACACATTTTGTATGACAAGTGACTTGCCCAGTGGTACATGTGCAGATCAATAGTAGCACATCTCAGTTACCTGACTCGTGGGTGTTTGGAAGGAGAAGGAAAAGGCTTGCAACAGTGCCCAGCAGCAAAATGATTCCCAGAGGCTTTTGCTCTCTATATTACTGAGTTGTTTTTCATGGAACAAACTTAGATAGTATTGGCAACTCCCTGGTGTGAAAGGTTTGGGTGCACAAAAGCACAAGTCGGAAATACAGTTTTCCACTGAGTTTAAAACATTCACAGATGACCTAATAGTTTCCATAATCCAATGGGACATGAATTTCAATTTAATTTTATACGTAACCCTAAGTATAGCAGGGAAGAGGCTTTAGTTCCACAAGAACTCTTTGGAGATGTAAAGACATCTCAAACTGTTTTTTTTCAAAGAACTGGCTACTTCAAAACAGAGGAATAAATACCTCAAGCCACCACAGACTTCTTAGGAAACAAAGTACTGAAAAAAATACATCACAGGTGAGAAGAGTAAGATACTTAAGTCTTTGCAAATGGCAAATAGTCACTATTTCTTGAGAAGCCTTCTGAAATATTGGAAACCCAAAGAACAGTTGATAATTAGCATTGCAGTTTTTTATTCTCTTTCTTGTAGACACCTTCTCCTGAAAGGTCAGACATATGTAAACATGCACAAAAGTTTACAAAACTGATAAGGGAAGTTCCTACACAGAGGACCCGAGTTAGTTATTAGTGTCTTTGTACTTAGTACACTAATACACTTTAGTGCAGATTTGAAAGATGACTTAGGAATGATCAAAGTGAAACAAAACTCAACACGTTAAGAAACATCTACTTACAGGCCCCAAATACAAATAAAAGACCAGCTTATTCTGACAGTGTCCAATGAGCCTTAGTTCCCAAGAATATCTAAAGTATTACTGCTCTTAGTTCAGTTATAATTTAGTGATACTGAAGTTCCAAGCACCTGCAGCAAACTGTACGGTACAGGACAACTAAAAGAGTTTCAAAATATCCACACACAGAACTGGCATTTCTGGTCACCTGGTCATCTCAGCAGTGAAAAGAAACAAAAGGCATTTCTCAAATTTGCTGTTGTGAATGAGCTCCTCTTTTTCCCTCTGCAATTTTTCAACTCCCTGTATGCAGGCAAGACTCAGGGCCAGCAATGAAATCCAGCAGGCTGGCACATCCTTCATGCTAGGGCCTTTTTCTTTTCCATTTACTATTTAACCTAAAAACAAAGTCATGACAGTTGATGTGACAGCCTCGAAACATAAGCCAAAAGCCAAAGACAGGAACATCTGCCAGCACCTGACAAAGGCTAATGCATGGCTCTGAGAGGAGTGGCCTGTCCAGACTTTATAAGCGTGCTATCACACCCTGAGGGTGCTATCAACACCAGCCTCCTTCACTATTTTGTAAATCTCAAAGGTTGGGAGGACAGAGAGAAAGATCCACATAAGAGAAAATGCCACAGGAGAACTAGAGAAAACTCAACCCTGCTGCAAACATGCGGTTAACATACTCCACTCCTTGGTATGTGAGTGGATCTCATCTTGGGAGAGAAAGATAAGGAAGAAGTCTTGAGATAAGATAGACAGAATAAAACTGGGGTAAGAGGAGTTAAGGAGGTGTGAGATGGGAAAAGAACAGACCAAGGTTGGAATCAGAATCAGAAATCAGAATCAGAAAATCTCTTTAAGTTCATCAGTCAACCTGCCAGGTTCATCCAGAACTGCCAGGTGACAACTACACCATGCCCTTCAGCACCAGGTCCACACCTTTTAAAAGAAAGGATGCAGCAATTCACGGATGTGAGCAAAATTCCTACTAGAGTTCTCACCATTTCACAGCCCTTGCATGGAATCAAAGATTCCTCAGACATCATCACTTCTCTGTTTAAATAATTCCTATTATCTCAGGCAATCACTAGAGAAAAAGTTAAAAGAAATCAGAGATGAGATGTCTTATCAGAAAGATATAACATACAGAAAATGGTGCTAGCAAAATCTTCCAAAGCCAAAGCCTTTAGAGGTTGTGTAGCACTGGGATAAAGATGGCCTATGCAGAATCTATTTAATGTGAATATTTATTTTTTTAAAATATATGATCTTCATTTCTCTCCTTAAAGTAATCTGGACTGTGTTTTCAGAGTATTCTTGTACACTAGATTAGCTGTAGAATTCACAACTGCATTGCTTGCTGAAGTTGGAAAACATTCAAACAGGGGTATTGGTAAAAAATAAATTAACAATTATTTATTAATGAATATGAACTTGTTTTGGAAAACTGGATTCTATCCCCAGTGACCATTGAGTTCCTTAGCAAAATAAGATTAAATAAAACTTTGAAGAGATCCTTTTTCAGACCCATCCTTCATTTTTAGATCCATTATTTGATTTCTCAATCTTTACTGACATCTTCATTTGTGCCCCAAATCACTGGGAGTTGTGTCTGAATACAAACATGACATTTAATGCTAGAAGGATAAAAATGAAGGTCTTTCCATCTTAAATTGTGCATGCAAACTTAGAGATTATTTTTTAACACTCTACCTCAACTAGTAATCTCTGTAATGGGGATAATCCTATTCACTCACTTCATAAAGGTGAAAGCAATTTCATTAATGCTTGAAAAAATGAATGCCCCCCTGGGTAAATTAGTCATTCACTCTTCAAAGTTTGAAAAACATGTAGTAAATAAATGGGTCATGTTTGAAGAGGGAAAATAAGCTACTGTAATGCAAACATCACATATTCTAAACCCTGAAAACAGGCATGATCTTGTGGAAAAAATAAACTGTCATAATGCTTTTGAATATTCTACACTTGCTAATCACTGTTGTAACTGTTTCCTTCTGTATTCTCAGAAATAGCTTAGAGAAGAAACTAATGTCTTGTGAGACAGGTAAAGATCATCTGGTTCTTGCATATCTGTTTAGCACAATTTTATGTCTGGTCAGCATTCCTAATCCTCTGCATTATGTGTGTCTATAAAATGCTCTGCTATCCTAACCACATTTAAACCAGCTATACACTTGTCTCTGCTAATTGACTCCTCCCTAGCACTTACTACTCTTCTGTTCCTCCTGAATCCCCTGCATAAATTCAACATCATCTTGTCTGGCTTTCTTAACCTTCTGCTTGAATTTCTACCCAATAGGAAGACCTGATGCTTAACCAAAGGTTCTTGGAATCCCAATCCCCTTGCCAAAAAAGAAAAAAAGTCAAGTGATGGATCAGTGAAACCCTTAGAGCTACAAAATATTATTGCCAGGCAGGCTGAACCTCTGATACTACTATAGAATCATTTAGGTTAGAAAAGATCCGTAAGTTCATTGAGTTCAAGTGTTAAACCAGCGCAGCTAGATCACCACTAATCCATGTCCCTGGAGTGCCATATCTCTACACCTTTTAAATAACTCCAGAGATGGAGACTCCAGTACTATTGTAACCATTGACTGTGCCTGATAACCCAGTGAATCCTGTACATGCTGTGTGCTGGCACTCAAGATGATCTGCTCCATAAAACATACCAGTAATTAAATAGATCTCTCCACTTCATCTCTTTCCAGTCTACAGGGAGGACAGAAATCAGCCGTAGTGGTAAGCAGTGTACACGGCTGTGTTGGTTTGCTCATAACAGTACACTGCAGTTGGCTCATTGGCATCAAACATTCCCCTATTTACACCTTCACAGCCAAGAAGAATGAGCTGCATCTAGTGAGCTGGATCTGTGGCCATGACCTAGCGCACATCAGAGAAATACTAAACTTGACAACTAACATCTAGATAAACATGAAAGGTTGCTTTGAATATCTCCATGAATTGTCCTGTGGGATCAGGCCCTACTAGGCAACTCCTAAGTTCTGGTGACAAGAGGCTCCTGGCCTCGATTTTATGAGCTGTGTTTTCCTTCCAGTCACAACCTCACTAGCAAAGGCCAAAGCCCCCATCTACTTCACAGAAATGCAAGATGTGACTAATTTAGTGTGATAAGCAAAATACAAGACTCAAGTTATAATGGTCCCACTTACTATCATGTAAGACATTCTATTTAAAAATTAGCATAAAACCAAGTGCAGACAAGAATAACTTTCATATCAGAAGACAAATATCACTGGTAAAATAATAATGTAAAATTAAAATATTAGAATCAGCTAAACTTAGAAGATAGATAGCAAAATGAATAATATATGCAAGTACAATCCAGAGTTCTGTTTTATGCATACAAGGGGAATAATTAACTGATCCGGAAACATGTAAATGAGGGCTTAAAAGCATTTTCAAAACAGCACATCCAATTTCAGTTACACACGCAGAAGTTGCTACATTATAATAATTAGATTTTTTTTCACAAAAGATTTATTTATTTTGAATAGGAGTATTAAATATTATACTAATTACTAGTTATTTTACTTTGTACCCAGGGAAAAGGAATGAATATTCATTAATTCCTCAAGCTACCAACCCCCAACAGACCAGACAGATTCCAGCATAGCTACAGAAACGTATGGAAAATGTTTGGTACAAATGAGGCTCATTCCACAAATCACAGCTCTGACATTTTCACACGTTAAATGCACTACAGGAAGCAATGGGACAGCAAATAAACCCATAATACATCAGTGCTTTTCCTTTAAGTCTTTCTGAATATGCCCCCTTGAAAAAGCTTTTTATTAGTGTTTATGTGGAGTAGTATATACATTTTGCTCTGGTTGCAGAGGTAAAACAACATATTCTGGAGAGACATAGAAATCACAACTATGTTTTTGTTTGGTATTTTTTGATAATGGAAGAAGCTGTACTGGCTTCCTATCATCATCATTATAGCAGCTGCAGGAATGACACTTGTCCATCAGATAAAAACTGGCACGTAATAATCACATATTTCTCTTGTAAAGACAAAATAAGCTTAAAGAAACCCATGCAAAACCCCCATGCTTGATTTTTATTTCTTAAATCAAGACCAAAAGTTTTTAGAGATGAAAGACCTGCCATGACCCCCTAAAGCTCTTTATCATGGTCAAAGTCAGAGTGAAACTGTGTGCCTGTAAGTTAACTTGATATTTCTGTTGTAATTCCCAGTTGTGCTTTTTCATTCAAATGCACAAGTCATAAACTGACTAAATTTAGTTCTCAATCTAGATATAAAACTTTCCAGAATTGGGCTAATTGTCTTATCAACATCTCAGCATAAGGTATAAATTTGGTGTGAATTTGTATTATATCTGTTAACTATTTCTCTCTTTATTCTAAATTGTCTTTTTTTATAGTTATATATAGTGCTACATGAATTTTAACAGCATAGAACAGAACCTAATCACTGACATAGAAGTAAACCCATTATTTAATTAAAAAAATAATTAGTGTCTATGAAAACATCATTGCAAAATAATTCCCTAAAATTCTGTGAGCTGACCTTTTAGAAATAGGTCAACATTTATAAAGGAGATCTAAAAACACCTTAAGAGAATTCTTACTTTAGCTGAAATTTAAGTATTTGCAGTTTATACTTTGAAATCTGTCTACAATTTCACATTTAGATGCTTTCAAGGAAGGTCAAAATCTCTTACTTGAACACTGAAATTGCTACAAATGGGCACTAAAAAAATTCCTTCTGTGCTCTATACACGGGATCTGATCTGCTTTAGTGATTTACATGCAAGATTTAAATGAAAAGAATAATACACCTAAAATATTTTAGTGAGTAAAACAAATCTCATATTGATTCTCTCATGTTACAGGCATCCAAATTGTGTTCCCAAAGACATTTTAGAGTGTAATTGTAGTATAAAATATCTTTTCTTCCGTTGACTGCTTGCACATTGTTGTCCCTGTACGTGCACAAAATAATCTCTAATAACAAACACTGAATCATTTGTTGAGGAATTAGTTCACATCATTGTATATATCCCACAAAAAAAAAATAATTACCATATTAGAAGAACATACATATGTACCGAAACTAAAATCACAGTAAGTCCCTTCAGAAACAATCCCCCTTATAGGAATTGAATAGGCCTATTTTGAGGCCAGAACTGAAATAACTATTACACCACAATGGGAAGAATACAGCTTGTTTTATTTGTCTTGTCTAAAGAAACATCTGGAACTTGAAACACAAGAATCACCAGACATTAATCTCATATTTCACATGTAGTGAGCCATAGAGTTGAACAAACTCTAGTTGGTAGAGCACATAAGCACACAATGTAGCATCTAAAGAGCATCGTGGCCTGATTACAGATGTGTGTTAAAAATAAAATGGTGACGAATTCTTGACATCTTGACATTGGGTCCTCAAAGTCTAACATGTTAATTCAGGGCAAATATCCTATTCCTAAATGTTTAGATGAACAGTAAAGATTTTTCATGAACAAAAGAATAGTAAAGAATTGTATAATGGGTTTAACCAACTATGTCAATTAGTCTATCACTTTTTTAATGGTCCTTGTTCTTTTGTGTTCATGAGGTTGATTTATGATTGGTAGGAAAAAATACTATGACATAAAAAGCATCATTAATATTTTTCAAATCCATGAGATATATCTGTATGGATAAATAGCATAAAAGAAACCAATTAAAACAAAGTCACCAAAGTATAAATCATGTAAAAAAAATTATTATTCAGCGAGCCATTGGAATAAACTAATAATTAAGGTATTCAACATCAGTCTGAACCAGTGCAGTCAGGATTTGGTTAACAGAGCTCTGTGCATGCAGTGGGGGAGGGAATACACTGGTTGGAATGATTCCTTAGTAATTTGAGATAGTACTATAAAACACCCACTGAAATATTTCAAAGAAAATATTATTATATTAAATGTTACCTTTTTCTGCTACTCAAGTAATTAATTATTTAAATGGTTACGAGAGAGAGAGAGAGTCAAGATTCACATGCTTGTAATGACTAGGAGGATATTTAAAATTCATTACAGTACATTAAACTTCCACTGATTAGTTAGCACCACTGCCAAATAAATAAATAGTCAATCTGCTTTGATCAGCAGAAATTCTGATAAAATCAGCAAAACACCAATTAAAATGTGAAAAATGTCACCTACTGTCATTATTCTAATGGAACTGAGACTTAGAGAAGAAACCGATTCAGTGTTTATATTCACATCAGCTGTGCCTTCAAACTGTAAATCACCACAGCTTTTCCCTTCTTCACAACCCCAGAATTAATTCTGGAGATGGATTTACCATAGACTGCATTGTACTATCACAGACCATCCTCTCACAAACAGAATAACAAGGTTATTCTGCACTTTGCTGACCACTTGTTGGGAGGGGCAGAGGGAGCAGCAAATCACTCAGAATTACATGAGCAGAGATGAAACTGGGCAGTGGGATTTTTGCCTAAAACTTTCTTCTTTGGAGACAGATGGAAGAGAACAAAATTATTAAGTACAGGTGCTACATTTACAGTTACACACGTTTCTTTATCAAGCTGCTCAGCTTCAAGGCCCTGAGTCTGCAAACAACCACGTAGTTGCCTGTAAATTGGCTAAAATGCTTTGAAGACATGGAAAGAAAAATCTCAGTAACTGGTCTGCAGTTTTTAGCAACACTAACTTTTATCAGATAAAGAGAATTTATACAAACAAACAATTCTTGGAGCTACATGAGCTTCTGATTTTACATACATTATCTACATCTAGAGTTTGCTGAGGATCCAATTAAATCTGGATAAATGATTCTGGCTCCTGGCTGTTTCAGCTGAACAATTTGAGCATGACTGTGCATTCATCCAAACTGTTGCAGCCTTCTTACCACATTAGAAGTGTTACCCCCTCCTTGAAGTGTTCAAAGCCAGGTTGGATGGGGCTCTGTGAAACCAGGCCTAGTGAGCAGTGTCCCTGCCTGTGGCAGAGGGTTGGGACTGGATGACCTCTGGGGTCCTTTCCAAGTTAAGCCATTCTATGGCTCTGTAACAGTTCTCAGAAAAGAGAACCACATGTGACTTATGTTCATGTGAAACATGGGGAACATGAAAACCTTGGTCTGCTAGAGATAAAATCCAATTAGTGTTTGTGGTCTTGCTCTCCATCCTTGGACAGTCATTCTCTGTATGAGTCAGTCCCAGTTGGGAAGTGTTTCTTTATGTACATGTGACAGCTCCTTTGTGTTTTATTTGCCTTTTTAAACACAGCGTTGGGAATTTTTCATAGTACCTGTAGTGGAAACTGAGCAAAGAATTCATTACTTGATCCACTGTCAACATTCAGCTCCTTCCTAAAAACTGTCAGCAACAGCTGACGCTTGTTTAGAGATGAAGCATGGCCTTGTAATTATAGGAAAATTTTGTCTGGAATAAAATACCATCTGACAAGGAATTAAAAGCTCAGTCACAACCACATTCTTCTCTTAGAGTGGCATTCCTGTGAAAGAGTAACCCTGAGTGCTCTTGCAGAACAGAATTTTTGGGACTTCAGTGGAAGGAAATCCATGACCTGTCACACAAGAGAGCAAACCAAAACTATCGAGGGCTTGCAGGAGTCAACACAAAGGTATGAGGAGCTGAAGAGCCACAAAGTCAGAGTTTGTGTACAAGTGTAAAAGGCAGCAGAGTGCGAAACACCTTGAAGAAAAGTATTAAGACTAACCTTGGAGGCAATGCAGGAATTCACAGTAAAGATCTGTGAGTTATAGTACAAAGCTATTGAAAACAACCTCATGAGGTATTTTCTTTTTCCTCAGCTCTCATTACCCTTCCCATGTTGACAAAATCTGCTCAAGTAGCAAAGAAACCACTCCACTGCCCCCAGCTTCCCAGGCTGTGAACACAAGGCCTTTGGTCCAAAGGTTTTCTTTCTCACACCACCTTCAACTGCAGCAGGAAAAAACCCAAAAAATACATTTCTGTGCCATGTACTAAAAGCGGGTCACAAAAGCATACAGAAAGTGAGGACCCAACACCTTCTGCTGTACCTGCAACTACGATGTGCAAAGGTTCTCATTCAACATTCTTAATTTTCCTCGGGGTTTATAACATCCCTTTAAGACTGTTTCCACACAGAACTTACCATTTATTTAATGGTCTGTGACACTCGTTGTTTATGAAACCCACATCTTTCAAACCATTTTTCTACACCATTGCAATGTTTTCTAATATGCTGGAAAAATAGCTTCTCAAAATGAAATGTTACGCTGAAGTTTGGTAATTTGGATGGAAAGTTACTGATACACTGGTAATAGTAAATGGTCTGAGATTTGGATGATTTTTCCACTCCAGTTAAGTATACTGAGAAGTATATGCAAATAATTAAAAAGTGCTGGAAATAAGCAGTATTTGGAATTAATGGAAGCCATATATTCACCCTGTTGCATTCATTAGTTTTAAGTTATGGCTCTTGCAGATTAAGAAATGCAGCAAAGTTAAAATGAAGCAATTTTGTTGCTAAATATTGTCATTTAGATTAAAATGTATGTGTCAGTTGAATCCAAAAGCCAAACACTGCTACTGCTGCTGCTTTGATTATTTGTCAAATCTAAAGTAAACTGCCAACATGCAATGAGTAACACCTGGGAAAACATGAAAAAAGAGAAAATAAAAGCCCCGCTGTCTCCACCTCCCTAGGTAACTATTTTCTTAAATAGAACAGGTTGCCAATTCTTCACATTAAGAAAGTCACATTAGGTTAATGCACATTTCTAAATTCTTTATATAAGGGATCTCTGTGTTACAGATGCTGGAGTATACGATTGAGAGTCCAAAAAGCTAAAAGCTTCCTTATAACCCTCCTCTCCAGTCCATCAGTTACAGACTGCAGGCTGACACAACTTCTTCAAGTTCAAAATTGTTGCCATGTTGATAACCTGATAAATAGTGCAAAACTATCCTAGGTAATTTATAAGGGAATAGGACTGATTTGAAGACCCAGTTAAAGAAAGAATGGAAATTCATGTCCTTCCAAGAGTTTCAGAAGTCTGAAAACCCATAATCTTGTTTTTCAAAATCCTTAAAGCTATATGGATTTCTGATAATTTCAAACTGGACACGTGATCTGGAGAAAAGTTTATTTTAAGGCAATTCTACATTCATCCTCTAAGGATGCTTGGTAGAATGTTTAATTATTATTCACTAACAACAAGGTGAAAGGTCTTCTACACCAAAGAGGAAAAAACCCGTAATTTTTAAATACAGAGTCACTACCAATCAACATATGAATGAACAGCCAGCATTCAATTCCAGTTCCACAGAATCATTAGGATTGCAAAGGACCTCTAAGATCATAAATTCCAACCTTCAACCCAACACCTCTATGACCACTAGACCATGTCCCAAAGTGCCAGTACTTGCCTTATGAAGGTTATACACTAAAAATCCTACTGGTTTTGTTAGAGGAAAGTTTCATCCCAACAATTGAAAAGAGAATATTTTCCATTTGAAAAACTTGAGTGTACTTTAAAGGCAAACATATCAAATGGAATTTAAATTTAGTTTTCTTCACAATTGTATAGAATTTATATGAATGTCATTAACCAGGTCTCATCACACTACTGTGGTTCCATATAGACGTTATCAACATTTTTTCTTTCATTCCAATCAATGAATTATCATATATCAAAACTAAACAAATCAGCCAAGGCAAATAGTTCTATGTATGCTAGTGTAACTCCTAGATGATGTTGCCATGCAAGTCACTTTCACTAGTACTTTCCTATCACCTTTCTGTCCTGTCTTACTTTGGAATAATCAGTAGCAGAAGGATGACAAAAATACTTTAGAAAAGAAAATCTTCACAACTTTTGTACAAAAAGTCAACATGAAACTCCAGAAACTCCTTGAGAATGTCCCTTCCAAGGGCTTCACCAATGGCACAATATGAAACAATATCTCAAGTGTTCAATTGTGGGGAAACTGAAGTGATTACCTGGCTCAAGACCTCTGTGCTGGATTGTAACTGCAGTAGCTTCCACTAATTGCCATTCCAGCTCCAAACCCAAAATGCCATTAGTTATCTAGAAAACAACAAACACCAAAAATAAAAAGAAAATGAGAACAACCCCCTATGTATTTTACAAGTGAGAACAATGTGTCAAAGCTTTTACAAAAAGTCACATTTAGTTAACTACAGTCTCTGAACATCGCAAAATCTTTAAAGGGTAGATAACTGATAAGTCAAGGAAACAACTTTTCTTTTTACGCTACTTGGTTATCCTGTTTATTCCCTAATAGTTCTACATCCATAAAAGGCCAAAGGACTCTGACCTTGGCAAGCTAACTAAGCAAGAAAAGGCAATCATGTGTGCAAGGTTGTCACCTACCCTACAAATTATGATAAAATATATCTCAGTATTGGAAAAAATAGCTGTATGTCTTCAGTGACATCCACTGTAGTACATTTAAGGATTTGAATAGGACAGCAATTTATTTTGCACTAAAATGTTTTATGGTTATCATAAAGCATTATGTCTTCAGAGACTGAAAGGTGATGTTTTAATGGACTGTTGCTTCTTGTTGCATTATCTTCACAGAGCAAAAATTATCCCTTTTCTTTTTTTAACCATTTTTTTTTCCAGGTGCCCCCCTATTGCCCCTCCAATAAAAGATGTCACACAATGGTTCAATCTGATAAAAAGGAAACTGTGTTAAACAAAGTGTACAAGGAATGTATTTCAAACAGTGAAGAGTTTTACAATGAATGATTATCCAGTTAATTAGTGAAATAAATAATAATAATTGCCTGTCCCTCCTCATCAAGACTCATAAAAGAAAATGGAGCCCCAAAGCAGAGTTCTAGCTTCTGATTTAAGGAATTTGCTCATGTTAATTTTACCATCACTGCCAAAAAGCCCAACCTCTTACACAATGACAAGGAGGAAAAAATGACAGGAGGACAGTTCAACTGGTTGTTGAGATGTCCCATTTTTAGCCTAAGAATAATTTTGAGACATTAACTAAGTAACCTGATGTGGTTAGTAGCTCCTGGTTTATCCCTTCTGAAGTGCCTGAGCTACTGTTGGGGATTAGGCAGAAAAAATACAGCGTGTGATTTTGCCATGTTAAACTGATGGATTTCAGGGTTACCTAAGCCTGTGTAAATTTTAGATTGTGCATACATTGATTATGATTTAATATTATTGATGTATCAAAACCTCTTCCTCAGCCTTTGACCACACACTGGTCTATGATCCTGTCTCTTCTGGACTAATGTTGTGTTTTTTTTCCAGACATTCTTTAAAATCCTAATATTTTTCCACAGAAATAGAGCTCCTGCCAAAACCAGTACATCTCAACACATTACTTGATGCCAAAGGAATTTCACTGGCTTCTAATGAGGCAGTGAATTAGCCTTAAGGAGTCTAGTTTCAATTTGGTGTGTGCATTAAATAGAGTTCTGTGTGTCACACAACTAATCATTAATACCCCTCTCACCACTGTGGTTTTGAAGCACTTCAAAACAAGCCCACCGAGGCCATTAGAGGATCAACACAAGGCCCACAAGAACCTTTTGACCAATATGATATTAAATATTTCCCCTGATTTTCCCCCAAGTACTGGCAACATCTTTAAGGCTCTTGGACATTGTTGTCCAATGCCAGTGAGATAGAAAAATCCAGGTATCCTGCTTAGCCTAAAAGAGAAAAGACTAAGATACGGAAAGGCTTTTAAGAACACATAT
Organism: Upupa epops; assembly: GCA_013397515.1. Lineage (NCBI taxonomy): Eukaryota > Metazoa > Chordata > Aves > Bucerotiformes > Upupidae > Upupa > Upupa epops. The sequence goes on along the minus strand of VZRI01002141.1, from coordinate 481,056 downwards.
AGGATTTCTGTTTCCTTCTTTAACCACCACTCCTTGCCATTATCCCAGGGCAATCTATATAAAATGTTGATACCTGCCCAAAGAGAAAGAACAAAACCCAGAGTCTCCCAGTTTTCCACTGACCTGCACTCGCTTGGAGTTTTAAATTCAAACCTTTGGTTGAAGCTATTTAATCTACTAATCTCCACTTTAATTCTATTCATCTCCACTGCCCTCCTAGTTAATCCCTTTCTGATACCTTCTCTTGCCTTATCGTTAGAGACTGCTGGGTCTAACTCCCCCCCACTATGTTCCCCACCCTTATAAGTCAGAGCTTCTTCCTTCTGCAAAAGACATAAAAGCATGTAGATCTGGAGCTAAGGGGCATGGTTTAGGTGTGGCCTTAGAACAATTGGGTTAATGGTTGGACTTGATTGTGAAGGTCTTTTTCAACTTAATATTATGAATGAGTGGTCTCTTGTGTCTCATACAATTAATGTGCAGTAAGAATAGAAAAAATATTAAAATCGATGCATTATTCCTACCATCTTGCAATACACATGTAAGTCTTTCTTAACTTAAATGACAATTGTATTGTCTTATTATGAATACAAAAAAAAAACCCCAGCCCTCACAAAGGAGGGCAAACCTGATGCTGGAAGAAGCTAGAACTACAAAATACAGTAAGAAAAAGTTCCAAGATTTAAGCTGCCAGTCCATAATTACAACAGTGAAAAAACAGAACTTGTAGTAGCCAGAGTAAGACCCTTCCTAACAGCAAGAAGAGCCTAGTTAGGAAGACACACAAGCTCAACTGCTGAACTCTTCAGATCACACACTCAGATACAAATATAAGGAACTATTCAATGTTCCTCAGCTCTCTGTTGGGCAGTGATGGGAATTCATTGCATGAAAACCATGTTAACTCTGTCATCATCCACCTAAAACTGGATGAGCCAGGTTTGTTTCAAGCAGAGATTTGAAGGAAGATCATAGAAAAATATATAGATGCTTGTGTGCATTATCAGTTATAATCACATCTCTACCACAAAAAGTGAAAAAGCCCCACAACATGCATGCATCAGCCAGTTCAGGTTGGGACAAGGGCAGTTGTTCTGCCTGTAACTTAAATGGAAGTGAAACATTAACCATTACAAAACATCTCATTAAAAGGTTTCTCTGTTTTCACTGATTATTACGTAGCAACTACAAGAACGCCTATAAATCTGACTGAATTAGGTTTCCCAGCCTTTATTCCAGATAATTTCTTTTCTCTATGTGGACTTTCTCAGGAAATGAGATTTAATGAGTCATAGTCCTTACTGATAATCACAGGAGAGCTCATTAGCTTTCTGTCAGATTTGTACCCACTGTTTGTACCCAGAAGCCCTCAATATGCTTGTGACTTACTTGAGCTAAATATGGCACTGCGGAGAAACCTGCAGAGAAACCAGACGCACTTGGGTGAAGCAATGCCGTGGATTTGCAATACTATAGAGATAAGTACTTCTCCTAAATTTATTTTGAGAACTTAAAAGAGAAAAAAATTCCTCCTCTCCTTTTTTAGTTTTCTTTATCTATTGCTATGGCTGACAAGACATTAGAGAAAATTCAGACTGGCACTGAACATTCCTTGCAGATACAGTAGCAGAAAACTCATCTAAACAGTCCGTCACTGCCTCAGGTCATCATTCAGAGCCAATTCAGCTGTTTCATACTTTCCCTCACCATAAACATATGGGGGGGAAATGACTTGTAAGAGATTGAGATAATCCAGCACAAATTCATATTTAAAGAAGCTATAACAATTCTGCATTTTGAAGGGGTAATTTAGCAATTTATTACCAGTTCAATAGGTTTTGTGGGTAAGCAGTAGCTTTACGGGTCTTGTCTTTTCTATACCTGGAATCTCATCTCCTTAAAAATTCTGTACTGAGATGGTCTTTCTTCTTATTGAGAACCTCCCGCAAAGGGCCACTGAAGCCACAGGTTCACTCACAGGGCATTTCTGGACAACCAGCAAGTAGAGGGTGAGTTGTGGATTACAACAGGCTGCTATCCAGATTTTCAGACAGATCTGGACTACCTGTCCAATCAGACCAGTTGCACATTTATCTATTTTTTATTCTGCCATTTTTATGGTGAAATAAGCTAGTGGCTTTTTATGCTGCTACATAAGTCCTTTCCCCCCAAAATTTAATGCTGTTAAAGTTTGAGACATCACAAATAAAGACTGCAGGAATAATTTCAGCTCAGGATGGCTTCAGGGTTCTTGTGTCAGCTATTAATCACACGAGCTTGCACTTTATGGGTTTATGATTTTGACAAAATCCCTTCATTTGAATTATGGCCTTGAAATCAGCACTGGGGTATGTATTATTCTAGATATAATTTTTAAATACAAAGAGAAGCAGCATGGAAAAATTAGAATCTATGACTGAAAAGTCTAGTCCTCTTATGGCATAGGTAAACAGAATGCTCTTGACTTTAACCTATGGGTTCCACTTCATGTGTGGTGTATTTTTCATACATCATGGGGTTTTATAAATTTGCTGTGTAAAGCAGCAGAGCTACGTTGCCAGCAAAATATAAGGAAAACAAATATGTCAGGGTAATGATGCCAAGACAATTCCTTATTGAAAAAAGCAGTTTATTAATACCTTATTGCTACAAGCTAGATCTTATTATCATCTTGGGTCATTTAGAATCTTATTAGGTATTCTGATGGTGGATGAATAATCCTGTGATAAATTCTTTGCCATGTCCTTCACAGTTGTCATAGCAGGATCATAAACAGCATTTATAACAATCTAGCCTGGAGGAAGAGGCTTACAATGGTCTGTTTAACATGCAGGAAATATTCAGATTGGCCGTGTCTGGTTAGATTTGAGACCCACAGGAGAGATACCAAAGTTAAATGTAGCATGGGCTTCTGTGAAGATTATCATTAAAAAAACCCAAAAAGGCTCTGGGTCAGGAACAGGGGGGCTAACACCAATGATATGGCCACACACAGCCTTCATTTAGGAAAGCCAGCTTGAATAAAAATGGTAGCTGCAAGTTACCTCTTGCTGAAAAATCACGTGAGGTTACTTGAGACACTACTTAGGAAGCATGGCTGGAATTACTTGCAATTGAATGGCTTGGAGCTCAGGCACTGACTTCAGTGATTATTGTATGAAAAAATAGTGAATACACTCACATAATCAAAAAATATGCAGATTTTTGCAGAGTTGTAGAATAGCTTGCCTAGATTGTGCAACTTCTTGAACTCTTGCAAGCCTCAAGATATTTAGCACTACTACAGAAATAATGTGGTAAATCCTGGGAAAGAAAGGTTAAATTTGAATTGCTTTCAGTAGGTATTTAAAAAAATAAAATCATCACAGAATCATTAAGGTTAGAAGAGACCTCCAGGATCACCAAGTCAACACACTACCACTATGCCCACTAAACAGTGTTTCCAAGTGGCAGTTCTACATGGTTTTTTAACACCTCCTAGGACCGAAATTCCAATACCTGCCTGGGCAGGCTGTTCCAATTCCTGACCACTCTGCCAGGGAAGAAATTTTTACTAATGTCCAGTCTAAACCTCCACTGGCACAACTTGAGTTTTTTTCTTCTTGTTCTATCTGTAGTGACTTGAGAGAAGAGATTAACACTCATCTATCTACAATCTCCCTCCAGGTAGTTGTAAAGAGCCCTCTTCTCTCCAGGCTAAAAAACCCCAGCTCTTTTAGTTGCTCCCCACAAGACCTGCCCTCCAGGCCTTGTCTCTACACACATAAACACAAATAGGTACGATACCAACTACCCAAGTTGGTAGTGGAACTAATGCATCCCAATCACCAGAACTTTTCACAACACACATTAATGTTAAAGAGTACCTGTGATATGCATTAAAGCTCAGCCAAAACTAATTGTGCAGAACCCATCAGGTGTATTCATAGGATAGTGATCATAGAAATGGGTGACTGAAAGTGATGTTACTCTCATGGAACAAGCATGTGAAAATATGTGAAGCAAATGGCAAAATTCACTTTTCTTAGCAAAAAAATCATTGACACTTCTGCTGTTCTGTAGCTTAGAGATTGCTTGTGGAAATTCAGTAAATGCTCTGAGAAATATAGAAATTTTGTTCCAGAACAACTACTGCTGCGGTCATCTGGACACAGCTAGGAGTGAAGGAGGAACAACAGAATCATATCCTAGGACCTGTCTGCAGCTGCAACTACCACCTACAAGAACTGATTTTGCAGACGTTTGTGTGTGCACCCAATCTTATTTTCAATGTGTAGCTACAATACTTTGAAGGACAGTAACATGGTAGTTAAGTTAAATAGGTGAAAGTCTCATAGTCACTGCATGAAGAGCTAAGTACCGACAATTGCTCTAAACCTGTCCTCTGCTTGAAAAGCAAATGGTTAGTTGTTCTAAAGTTGAAAATCCATCTCAAAGAAGCAACCAGAAACTGTATTTTGATAACTGTACAGCTGTAAAAAGGAGATGCCGTGTGTGAAGGTGATTCCTATTTTGGATGCATAAACCAACACTCCACCAGACTGAAGTGGAGAAATGTAAGATGAAAACCTTTTAAGATTGCAACTTAACTGAAAGTCTTTGGAGATTTAAAACTGTTGGTGTCATTCTACAAATGCACAAAACACCCCCGAGGCAGGTCACTTGATATAGTCACTTAAGCATATTAATTTACATGTATGGAACAGACTAGTTTCTACAGATACTATCTAAATGAGCATTACTTGACTAAATTTACAGGGAGCTCTTAAACTGACATAATCCATCTCTGCTGAGCTGCTTTAACACTAAACTCATGTGACTTCCTTTCAATACATACATGTTCCTATCTTCAAAATTTTGACCCATTGTTCAGCATTCCTTTTCAACTGGCAAAACCTACCAAGGGAAGCATTCAAGGAGTTTTCACAGTTTTCTATACATCTGTCTGGGGCAGTTCATGCCTGTTCAGCCAGTCACCATAGCTACTTGATATGCTGGTGGTCAAAGATACAACCTCTGGGCAAAGGCAAGGTACAAGTCATTGTAAGCCCATTCCTGTAGAACAGAGCTTGCTTTAGCTCACTGCCATGGATCTGCAACTTTCTAACAACTGTCTAAATGGAGTTAGAGTAACCCACTTTCAGGCAGGGAGGTAAAAGCACCTTCCTTGTAGACTACTAACCCACCTCAGGCCCAGCTATCTGTAAATTGCTACAAGATTCAATAGGAACAACAAAACCATTTTTTCTTGTTGAGGCACATTCAACCCTCAGATCACAAGTTAAATGCTGTACCACATTTGGGAAACTGATTTTCAGTCGATACCTATGGCAAAATCTTTAACAGCAACATCACAGCTAGAAATTAACATTTACCTCCACACAAATCACCCTCATCTTTTGTGTGCAGCCAGATCACAAGAAGGGAATTACAATACACTTGCCAAGCATGTTGGCTAAACCATGAGCTCAGCAGCTAAGGTTTTGTTTCCTTCCCAGGAGATAATGAGCAAGAAGAGTGTGGGCCAGGGAAGAGAAGCTGAATCAGGCTGGTGCAGATGGAAGCAGATTAAAGTGGACAGGTGTCAGCTGTGGTTTGTGGAGTGAAGCTCAGCCCAGAGCCTGCCCTGCTGCAATCACAGCTTCATGTGCATTGAGCACACTCAGCTTTTCATGGATATAAACCCAACACTTGTTCCTGCACACCACAAGTCAGATTATTGCTATCAGTGGCAAAATCTGGAGTTATTGCTGATGTGAAAAATCTGAGCATACCAGCAAGGGAAATGATGACTTGGTTCAATCAGCAAAGTTATTCACAATATTCTTCAAAAGCACCATATATTGCACACAGACACTGCTATCTCCCAGATATTTCAAGTGACAGTATGAAAAACTAGCTTCCAAATCACTTAGAGCAAAACACGTAAGTATGGCAAAGATTACTGAAGGCAGAACAGATTCCCAGTCGTTCCAAATATAAGGGATTTGAAACCTTCCTTCTTTTTCCCAAATGCCATTCATTTGGTTCCTTATCCTCTTAAGTCCCAATGTAGTTGCACTCTCGACTCCCTCCTCTGCAAGCAAACATATAACTTCATGGGTTTCCCAGGACCTGGCTTAGCACTCTTAGTGAAACAAATCTTCAATTTTCCTCATGCACCAAGATTCACCTACAAGCCTGTTTTCACTGAGAACATTTGATGTACATTTATTCACACAGTACACCAGTAACTCACCCAAATAGCAGCCATCCTGCTTTGCACCTTACTGGAGAGCTGTGAATATCTAAACCTCTTGTTGTTGGGTGTCAGAGCCACTCAGCTGTGAATAAATAAAGGCTTTACAATTCCCTCTGAGTGAATGCTATATACCTTCACTAACTGATTGCCTTTACTGCTGCCAATTAGAGCTTAAATGTCTAATTAACAAGAAATAGGCAGAGCTCTCCACTGTTGACTTTGGATGACTATGACCAATAACTCTACCTGTACAACACAATGAGATGAAGAGGGGGAGAAAGCAGATATCAGGTGAGTTTAGAAATGTCTGGTCAGGCAGCTTTAATGTGTCTACATACACACACACATGATTTTATACATCACATGGGTTTAAATTCTCCCACCTTATTTATCAATATATTTTCTCCTGGAATGTACCATCAACAGTTTCCATTGATTTCTTCTCAATTTCTATTTATTTCTTCTAGAAAATGCAGCCACGTCCAAATATGAAGTGACTGTAAAATAAGAAGCTATCTACTCCCATCTGCACTCCTATCCACAGTAATGTTTTCTGCAATAATAATCTAACGTATTCACAGCCCATGGCAAACATTTGGAAGCATCCTTGTGAGCAAATAATGTATAGACCACACTATATTTTTCCTTTGAAATAATATATTATGCATTATTGATATTCCTCTCACAATAAATGGACACAGGGAAAACACAGAAGAATAAGTTCTACAGTGCAAACTTAGTGGATTTGTTGCAAATCTGAAGAGTTCATCAATACAGATTGTGATGGGCTTTAGAGCCAGTTGTTAAATAGACTACTAAACACTTTGATCATAAACAGCCACAGTGTTATTCTGTGCTGTTCAAAGCCATTTTTGCTTCTGGAGAAGGATTAGATCATACGACTGCCCAGAGCTATACAAATAAAGGCAGTCTGGTACTACCTAAAAGAGAAATCTGCTGAGAAGGACGTTTGAAACTGGCAGTAGATGCAGGCACTGCAAACACTTTGTCTGCATAGATGGATGATGCACTAGAGACCAGCTCTTACCATAAAAACTACAATAGCAGATGTCGGTGAAATAATATTTAGCAATGACATGGACATTCTACAGAAGTCAATGAGGAAAAAAAGTCAAAATCTTTCCAGGTACATGTACGTGTTGTTAATCATAATTAAGGCAAGCATGACAGTTTCTTGGCAACAAACACTGAGTTCCCTTCCCTGACAAACAAATCCTGTAGGAATACTCTCTCTTTCATTACATCAAGCCTGCAGTCCTTTACACTAATATTCTTCTCTTGGAGCACTTGAGTCATAGGGAAACTTGTTTTATCAATTCCTTTTTGCTGGATAATCACACTATGACCTCTACAAAAGAAAGGAGCAAGTTTCTCATTAGTAAAGTAAAAAAAGAGATTTTAAAGCTGGTAATACAAACAGGCACCTGCAACATTGTAGACAAGGCCAGGAGAATGAGGACAGAAGAGAGTCACAGCATTCAATTCAGGAGCCTGGCCCTATCCATCTCCTCAATGGAGATTCAGTGCTCCCTAAAAGTAACAATGAATGAGCACCCCCCTAGGTATGTATTTTTACTTGCATAATACAGAAACCAAATGCCTAACAGAGAACACCTATGCGTAAATATTTCAAATAAATCAAATTATAGGAGTGTGCTTGTGGTTGACCTTTCGTAATTAAGGGATTTCCAATTCTTCAACAACATTTTTGGAGAATTTCTTTTATTCTTTTTTGATAGCAAAGTTTTGGCCAGCTGCAAGTTTTTCATTCCAAACAAGTCCCATATTCCTGTGATTCGTTCATTTTTTCATAAAAGGAAAAAAGAGTGATTAAAGAATTCCGAACTGTTTAAAGAATATACCAGAAGTTCATGTATTGGCTGAAAGGGTTGTGAAGAAAGCTGGTTATGATTCTAAAAGAAGGTGTAAATACCACAGAGAAAAAGAAATCTCTTACAGTATGTATTAATTACTGATAATTATATCTCAGTAATGAGGAAATTACTGTGGGACACCAGCAAAAGCTCGTACAATAAATTGCTCGTACAAGTTTATGGAACAATGTCTTTGGGGAAGTGTGTAGAGACTCCCTACATCACCTGAAAGACATAAAACACAGAGACAAAAGGCATTTGCAGTGTGCTGTGGGGACAATACTGAGCTGGAAGAGAGATGGACTGGTCTTCTCCATTTCTCAGGCCTAGGAGTAGGGTTTAAAATCACCATCTCTGCTGTCATCTGTCGTCCGATTTTGTTGTCTGTTCTTGGCTGTATCTCATGTTAGTGAGATCCCATAGGGTTTAACAATTAGCATGAGGGAAGCAGTATGATAATCAGCAGAAATTAATGGTTTAAAAACATAATCTTACACATCCCCTGAGACTTGTTCCATGCAGCTGGATTCTTAAAGATTAAAAAAAATAAATTATGAACAGGTAATTGATTCTTATTAAGAGAATGATCTGCCACAAAAAGCTATCTGTGTAAAAAAATGTGAATTTTAAAGTGCTCTGAGTCAGTGAGAACTTAGCCTCTGAATAGCTTTCTGAGGAGGAAAGATTAGGGTCCTCCATGCCAGAACTCTCTTCTGCATCTACTTGAAACAGCTCAGCATGACATGAGTCTTCACATGCCAAAAACCAGAATCTAAAAAAGGGAACAGTGGGATGCAACAGCAAAATAGAAATCTCTAGGCTTTTGACAGCAATTTCAATGAGAAAGATGGAGAAGCCAGGCAGTAGTGTGGAGAAGCTACCCATGAATTGTGGATCTTCTCAGTCTGCATAAGCTATTTATTGTATTTAACTACCTCAAAGGAGGCTCTAGTGAGGCATGGATTTGTCTCTTTTCATGAGTAACAAGTGATAGGACAAGACAAAATTACCTCAAGTTGCACCAGAGGAAGTTTAGGTTGGTCATTAGGAAAACCTTCTTCATGTAAAGGGTCATCAGACTTTGGAACAGGCTGCCCAGGGACGGGGTTGAAACACCATCCCTGGACATGTTTAAGAGTCATATAAATCTGGAGCTTAGGCACATGGTTTAGCAGTTGGCCTTGGGAAAGTTGAGTTAATGGTTGAACTGCATGATCTTGAAGGTCTTTTCCAACTTGAACAATTCCATAACTTTATATACAATGCTGAATTTTTATACTGCCCTTGGAAAACACAGAGTTCCAGACTTCATTCCCACAGCTAAACTACACTATTAAACAGTAACTACACTGTTAAAATGTGTGTTATTTTGTTGCGGCTTAATTTCCCCTTTGAAGTAATTGATCACATCAAAAGTAGTCATGTAAAGCAGGAAAAAACCCCTCAGCAAATGGCTGTCTTAATTCAATGACTGTACAAACTTAGGGACTTTTCAAAAAGCTTAAATAGATACAGACACTCAACAACTTCAGCCCAAAATAATGCTTCCCATACTCCGTAAGTCATACAGCTCTTGATTTTAAATAGAGCACTTTTTCAAGATGTCAGTTTTTTGGAGGAAAATGCTCTTTTCATATGCAATATTTTAACAAGCTAGTACAAGTTCTTCAACCTCATGCTATTGTCTTTATACAGTTGTATCTATGCACTGCAGATGGCTTACATGGACAGCATTTTTCTCTGACCCTTTGTCATTAGTTGTCTTTTTACACAGAACTACTTTGCCTTGGACTTTTCAAGTCAAGGAATAAGGCTGCACACAAACTTTTGCTACCCAGTTTCACTGCAGACCTGACCACTACAGGGCATCTTCCCATACCTGGACAGTAACTGGGAAGTCAGTGTGAAACAGCACCACCTGGTGATCTTTATCACAATGGCAATACTTCTTGCCATGGGAGCTTCACATCTTTGCTCTCTTCTTCCAACATCCTAAGCAAGGTGATTAAAATAAAAAGTAGAAAACATCCTCAATCCTGAAAGGATGTAGCTAAGAGCTTTAAACATATAGAAAATAGTTAACATTAATCTAAATATCAAGACCGCAAAATATTGCAGACAATCTTAGAGAAGTCACTTTTAAAGTAAAAGAAGTGGAAACATAAACTAAATTCTGTATACAACTGAGTTACTATTGCTTCACATCCTCCAGCCTTCTGTTTTCTGCTTTGACTGAAGTTTTGAAGTGATAAAGGTACCCAGTCTTTCTTCAATCAGCTTAAACATCTACATCAAGTAATTGCCTCATGACTATTTTTCTCCAGGCAGCAAGTCACAATTCATAGACACACAGAATTGCTTAGTTTGGAAGATACCTCAGGTATCATCTAGTCCCAGACCTCTGCCATGGGCAGGGACACCTCTCACCCGACCAGGCTGGTCCTCATCCAGCCTGGCCTTGAACAATCCCAGGGATGATGGAGCAGCCACAACCAGCTGGTTCCAGTGCCTCAGGACCCTCATAGGGGTGGGCCTGTCTTCTTTGGAGCGGTGCTCCAGCCCTCTGATCATCCCATCATGTGGACCTCCTCTAGACCCACTCCAATAGTTCCATGTCCTTCTTATATTTGGGGGTCCAGAACTGCATGCTGTATTCCAGGTGAAGTTGCACAAGAGCAGAGTAGAGGGGGAGAATTCCCTCCCTTGACCTGCCGATCACACTTCTGATACAGCCCAAGATATGGTTGACCTTCCGGGCTTGCACTTACATACAGCTTGCTCATGTTGAGCTTCTTATGCACCAACACCCTCAAGTCCTTCTTCTCAAGGCTCTTGAACTAAGACAGAAACATATTATGTCTTGAGTAAACAAGTAACAGACCAGAGTATCACTAGCCACAGACCCACACATTTTATAATCAGAGACACCAATCTCCCTGAAGAAGAGATGGCTGTTAACATCTCAGAAGGCTCATGTTGCCCTTATTGTGCTGGCTGGGATGAGGGCATGATCATCACACTCACATCAGAGGACATACCCACTTTACCAGCAAAAGGCAAGTTGCAGAATAATAATCTAAGAAGTCCTAATTTGAAGGGATATCTCAAACATACGGAATCTCAAAACCAACTGATTTTTAAAACATATAGTTTATGTTCTTTACAGACCTGTACCTCCTGTTACAGTCACTGTCTGACAGTATCATGCCCTTAATATCTCCAAATAAAGCATCTTGGTTTCATTCCCCAAAAAAACCCCTATAACAAAAACCAAAGAACAGCAGAAATATCATATTCAGATAAATGTCAAAACAGTTCTTCTTCCCCAGAGACCATCTGTCTGACTACCCTGCTGGCTTTATCATTCTGAGAGCTCCATGCAACTCTATTAGGGTAGATTTAGTCAGAAGATAAATTGCATGTTCAAAATGCCTCCTGAAGTTTCAAAATCCACAATTAACAATTTCATATTCATAATGGTAAACACCAATACATCTCACTCAGGAAGAAAGGACCATCTGCATAAATTTAAGGAGTACTTGAACACGGCACAGTTGGGGTAACACACTCGTGCTGCTATCATCTCTCTCTTGTGAAGCCTGACAGTATTTGCTAGAAAAATTACTACTGGAAAGGCAGTTTCTTCAATCATTTTTATGACCCAATCTCCACAAAACAACTTGATACTTGAAGAGAGACCTAGGGAACCTTCAGATGGTGGTACCAGTGGACTTTGCTCTTTTATAAGGCTAGATGGGCAAGGCTGATGGAAGGTCACACAGTTTTTCCATCTTGAATCATTTGTGTCTTTTTTTTTAAACATCTACCCTGCAACCTGTAGAAAGGCTGTAGAGGAGCAAGTTTTTCCAATAAAAAGTCATGTCTTTTAAAATTCCAAGTATTTAGAAAGGTGTCAGGATGCAAATTTGTCAAATCCCTTTCCCTGATGACTAGTGCATTAGTTCGCATTTTGGCAAAAAATACTAAATAGAAAAATAGTCTTCTTGAGTTTAATTTCTCAGCGTGGGGTCCTTGTATTACCTGCCAAAACTGAGTTACATGGAAGTTCTCTATGAGCCAGACTTTCAAGAATTTGACGCCAAGGGTCACATTTGACTTTAGAAGGAGATTCCAACACTTAAGTTATTAAGTTATTAAAACTATGAATAGTTACAATTCCCTTTATAAAAGGAAGGATTATTGCCAATATTAACAAAGGAATGGCAAAAATTAAAGCCCTGTGGCTTCTGCCACATGGGTGCTGTATAGTTATCAAGATGTTTTCTAAGTTGTGGCTGCAGTAAGCAGTAATTTTCAGACTTCAAAACTAAAGCCAGGCTGTTAAACATGTTCCCACTGTTCTCCCACACTCTTTTATTTACCAGCTACTTTATGGTTTTATTATGAATACTCTTTTCAACTTGTAATTTGCTGATCAAACAAAACTAAAACATACTGATTAATCTAAATGATAACATAATTATAATGAAATCAGATGCGCCATTGATCGAAGGCAGATGCAATCTGAAGAGAGTGATTGGCGCCTTACAACATTCTTGGAATAACAACAGGGAACCTAAAAGGATTTTATGGATCAGCTGCAACATTACCATTAACCTATGATACACACCTATCTAGGACAGCAGAAGAAAAGATTGGGGATGGATTTGGAGCACAAAATATCTTAATTCTTTGTATAAGAAGTCTTGTGGATGAAGGAAAAAATTTTTCAATGAAGGAATTTTGTTATTAATTAATTCACTCCAAGCAAGTCTTGTGTCAGGATCACATGAAATTTCTGGGTTCTGAGCTGGTAAAGGAAATCAAGTTTCTCTCAAATTAGGAAAAGTAGCAGCATATACTTCTAAAGAAATTAACATTTTTGTAGTTCTGGCCCACTCTACATCTAGATTCCACATTTAAAAAAAAATACCAGCACCTAAAACTTTAAACCAAATATAACTACAAGTTTTAAAAGACTGTGTTTAATCCCAACATAAGACCTCTGTAAACTAAAAGAGGGGAAAAAAACTATTAAGTTGCTATTTTGAAAAGAAAACACTAAACCCCACAGCTACAGGACACAAACCCAAGACCACAGATCCTGTGGCAGGTAGATTCCATTCCAAGCAATGCTGAGTGTATCTTTCTCCCTTCCTTAAGTTCTTAGTTGTTTGAGCCAGGCCATGTGCATGGAAAAGGAGTCTCATTTAATGTTTGTTTCCAGGCACACAGGATTTAATGGTGCCAGGAAAATGTCGGTAAGGCAGACCGACGTATCAGAACATCACAGAGTGAACTCCCTGTCTCGTGTCTGTGATTATTCTTTCCTCAACCACTGCTGGCACAAATAATTTAATTCCCACTGGTTAAATGCCCTTTTTGGTAGCCAAATACTGTGCTAGTGTTCACTATTTTACCCAGAATTCAGATGAATTAACTGGTCACAGAAACACCAGTTACAACTCCATGAGCACTTGGATGTTGCAACAGGCTTTTGATCCACCCTTTTACATTGCTCATTATTCCAATTCCCTTAGGGCTCTGTTTACTTCAGCTTCAATGCAGATTTTAGACTGAGATTCCTGAGTTCACATCACATGTGTTCAGCTCTGATTCAAAAGGTGTCTTGTCTGGTCATATATACAACAGACTGAAGCAATTTTAAATTTATCTTATTTTGAAGTCTTATGCCAGTGATATCTGTAAGGAGTACAGTTAGGTCATTTTTCTAATAGGATTGTCAAAAGTCAACAAACAGCAAAGTGAGGCTGCACTGTGAATTTGGTGCTCAAACCCATTTTATAGATGCTTTCCAATGCTGGAAGCACCTGATGAAGAACAAATCAACTACTGTCATTTGCCTCTACAGCAAATCATTTTCAAAGTGCAGGTAACTTGGAAGTCATTGAATGCTTACACCCAAATAGATTTTATTACAAAGAAATACCTCAGTTTTTTCTTTTTTCAGAATCATTAGTGTCTGTGACATTTGTTATTAGTAGTTGAAATTCTACACCCCTTTTTCTTTTTAGAGCCTCTCTTATTATCATCAGAGCAATCTGTAATCAAATCCAGATTATTCATTCTCATACAAACGCATCACAATGGAAGATTAGCTTGTGTGAAGCCTGAGTTTTTTTAACTTACCTTGTGCCTCTCACAACAGGTAACAATTAAAGATACACCACATTAATTTTACTAATCTTTAATAGATGATAATTGGAATTAGGTCTCCAAAGGGACAGTATGAGTGTGTTTACCAACAAAAGAATGACAGTGATTGATCAGAAATAAAACCAGAGTTTTCAGTCTAATTACTTTGTTGGTTATCTGAATATAACTTATATTTTATCTAAAATAGTTTGTCTAGAAAAACAAGATTGCCACTGGAAACAAGAAATCCCTTAGCTTTCTTCTTTCCACTGGCAATCTGCTAACAGCAGCAAATTACATTCAAATTGCACATCAACTAGTATTAGTATTAATTGTAAACTAACCTCAGTTCACTTAATTGTGGGCATAATGAAGTATTACAATTAGCTGTAATATATTATTTAAATAAGAAATATCAATATTATTTAGAGCAGGTGCCAATTACAGAGGCAGTGAAATCTGCAACCAAAAAGGACTGCAATTATAAATTTCATAGCGGCAAAGACAAAGGTCCCTGTCATCCTGGTGAAACAGCAGCATTAATGCATCAGCTCCACACTGGAGAAGAGGCTCCTTGGAGCTCAGCTGCATTTTGTACTGCAGATTTCACAGGGGTTCAGGAAAGACACAGAGTTGGAGATATAACTGCAGACTTATGCACAACACCTTTATACAGAATGACAAATACAAATCTTAGCTTTCAATGGGTTTGGATGCAAAAAAACTCTAGGATTAAATATTATATGCCTCCTTCTCAGTATTTTAAAACTCAGTATAAATGTCTGTCATCTTCTGAGCAAAGATGTGAAGGCTGAAGCTTAAATCCTCATTGGCATAAACTTGAAGATGCTTGGTTCTCCTAAATGGAAAATTACCTGTTTTAATAATTGTACCCCTATTCTCTCTCAGGATAGAGACATTCATTCAAAATGCTCTTGTCAGACTTACTGTCTAATAATGTAATCAGTGTTTTTGCCAGAATATGCTCATGTTTGCAGTAAAGATCAAGCAGAAAAGTGTCTGCCAAAGTGGAAACAAGCTGCATCGAAAGGCAACTTAGACCAATCCATACTAGTTACATTTTATGCTAATGTGACTTAGGATAGAGCTGCCAGAATCTCAGCCAACTTTCATCCATCCTCACCCCTTCATGTCCCATTCTGTAAAATTATAAAATAAATGTAGCCACTCGAGGTTAGAAAAACAGAAAGTCTCAGGAGGAGATGTTAAAATAACAAAGATGTTCAGGGTATTCTGTGATTCCTATTCTATGATTCTATCAAATGCTTCTGGGTTCTTCTGGGCTCTAAAAATTGAGCTTCTCAAACAAATGTTGCAAACAAGACAATTGTCTGTGATTCTCTTAACTCTTCGGGTATCCAAAAGTCAGTTCCTGACATCATGTTTCAATAACATGGAGTAAGGAGAAGATTTTGATTAGCTGGGAAAAGTTGAAGAAAAAAATTGCTAGCCCAAATGTGCTGCAAGTAAAGCTCAAGTTTCAGCCACAGGCCCACTGTAATAGAACTTTTCTTGCTGTACATTAAGATAATTTCAGTATACTACAATTATGTGCCTAATTAAAATTAAGAAATTAGAACACAGTTAAAAGGAACGATATTTTGCTCATAGCTAATTTCATTAAAGTATTAATGAACAGGACTCATTTTATGGCTAGAGGGCAACTACTTTCTGCAAAGTACTTCCATGGTAGCTAATTTATTCATGCATGAAAAACAATCCAATGAGAAATGAGCAAGCCGGGAACTGCTGGTCCTAATTAAAATATTTAAAACACCATGTCTATTCTGTTCCATCTAGCCAAAGACCTAAGCTAGAAGCCAGCACGATACCAATTAACATGGAACAAGCAAACACACAACAACCCTAGATTCTGATTAAAGTGCATCTTATTGTACCACACAATATATTGTCCTACACATGTATGCAAATGTTTAATTAACCCATGTCTAAATCTCTATAATGTTCAGAAATCGATACTTTAAATCCTGAACAAGTGACAGTCGAACTGCATGATGCTCACTTTTATTTATCACAAAGCTTTTTTAGCAACCTCACTGGAGTCTTCCTGCTATTCACACAGGAAAGGGAATTATTTCTTAAGGGAGGGAGGGGAGGCAGAAGCAGAGGAGGAAAAAGGAACAGGCAAAAGATTTTCCTCCTTGTGTTTTAGACAGAGATAAGATTGCAGGTTGCCAAAGGCTTGAAGATGGAACACCATGTTGGGTTAGCCTCAGGTAATACAATATTTTTCATTAATAATTGAAGGAAGAGCTTGAGACTAAACCCATTTGTCAGTCTTGGACAGCAACAACAAAAACAAAATAGAAATGCTTCCTTTATAATCTGAAGAGCTGTTTGTGGGGAAAGAACCCAAGGGATGGCTCCTACTAGAAGAAGCACACTGTAAAGGCTCAGAGAGGAGATGAAGACGAGCAAACTTAGTAGAAAGCAGGATCAGAAAAACAGAAAATGCTCTAAACTTTACTTCATACACAGATGAGAAAAATCTGAATTCAAGGGGACTCGGAAAAGAAGAAATTTGCCTTAGTTTGCACCATCGTAGGTTCTTCCTTTTCAGAAAAGTTTCTAGGGTTATTTTCCTCTCTCAGTTAATCTTCAAGCAGTTCATGAGAAATCTGTCTCCCTACAGAGTTTTTTCCTTCCCCTTTTCTATTCCATTCCCCTACAACACTCATACACCAATTTCTTCATTAAATGCAGCAAATGAAAGAAATCAAATAACTTTCCCTTGCTTTTTCCAGCAGAGCAGACTTAGTTCTGCCTTTTCCTATATGTCAAAATTTACAACTTGTTGGTGGAAGTGTCACACTAAAAAGAACCCAGAGTTGCCAGAAATCCCACTAGACCACCTGTTACGAACTTTTTCCTATTACCAAATGATGGAAATCTGTTAGCACAGCTAGGGCGCCTTCAGACTGATAAATGCTCAATTTTTGTGCAATGGCTGTGGAGTGGTAAGTTAGACACAAATGACCTGGCACATATTCCAACTCCTCACACTGTCAGGTATTTAGTGCCCTGCACTTGGTCCTTACCCTTCTCTAATTCAGAGCCCTACCCCTCCAGATGGCCACAGAAATAGGTGACCAGAAGAGAAATGGTGGTGCCAGAAGAGAAATAGTGGTGATAAGCTGAGGGGCTCAAATGTTTGGGAGGGAGCTGGAGCTGAATGCAGAGGACAGTGCAAAGCTGCAAGGAACTTTTAAAAAAGATATATAGTGTAAGAATGATTAAAATTACTGGTAGAGAGAGTGAGGTGTCTTGTAGGAGAAGAGAGCAAATAGAAAATCTGAGACCAAGAAGAGAAGACCAGAAAACATATGTGCAAATGCAGTGGAAGCAGATGCTATTAGGGCCATGTTTAACCACGGACATGAACTCATCTTCCCAATTCAGGCAAACAAAAACAATAGAAATACTAACAAAACACCAGAATAATCACCCAGAAGGAAGTGCTGAACTGAACATTGCATTACGTGCATTACAACACGTGCATCCATGGCTGAGAGTTCCAGTTCAGGCAGTGGCTTTGCCATACAATGATAAGTAGCACATCTGAACTGCTCTATAAAAACACCATCGGGGCTTTGGCAGTATGAATTTGCAGTCAGTGAGTTAACAACATAAAACAGATTTGCACTAAAATCACTAACAGCAGCTGCCAGCACTGCTGCCATTTACTGAATGTGAGCCAGAGATAGGGTTGATCTCTTCAAGTAGACTCTCTCATACAGTGTTTGTTCAGTTCCTAGCTCAGTTTCTCTTCATCAATCAGCTCAAGTTGTCCAGGCTCTGCCATAACACAAATAATAGCAAGTGTGGGGTCATAACAGAATGTCATAAATAAAATGGGTTGTAATCACTTGGAAAAAATTCACTGCAGTTAAAATAAGGCTTCTTCTGGACCCACAGAAAGTTCTTCTTCCCTTCGGAATAACCTACCAAGAGGAAACTTTAAAAAAAAAAAAAACAGCAGAATGAAATATCTAGAGGATTTTTCTTTTCCTCCCAAGCAAGCTTATTCAAGTTTAAATCAGAATGTATTTTAAATTTAAATGCCGAGACTTACATGTGTTGAATACTATGTTTTCCCTGAACACCAAAAGCAAGAGTTTGGTGGGGAAGGGAGGAGGAAAGGAACAAAAGAAAGAGAGGTACTGAGCAATTTAAAAGGACAAGAACTAATAAACACTATTAAATCACTAGGAGCTCCTACCTTTTGCAATCTTTCTTTAAAAAAAAAGTCAAATTTGAAAAGGGAAGATCTACACGTTCTACCTGTTTAGGTTTTGACAAAGTATCATTAACAAAATAATCTAACAGAACGAGTAAGGCCAAAGAGATCCAAAAGGAACAAAGAGAAGGTGTTCCTAAGGGAGAAATATAGGGAATTAGGAAAGAAAAAAAGGAGATGAAGAGAATAGCCATAGGAAGTGCATGAAGTCAGAACAGCAAGACCATCAAATACAGCAAATTTCCTCTACCATCCCTAATCGTTGGATTGAAAGTCCAGTCTCTGATCAGTCTCAGTTGCTACCAGTTTGCCTGAATTGCTGCTGATCAAATGAGATACTCCTCTTAAACAAGAGGAATTTTATTGCCCTTAGTACACACTCCTTATGGCTATTTAAGTGCTCTTCGCTTGTTTGCAAACTCTTCTGTAGCCTGTAGCCTTCTGTGACAAGATAATCCTACAGCCTCCTACAATGTCTTCAGTCTCCACATGTATTCTAGTCTATTCTACCAGCTTAATCAATGAGCTATGCTCTAAGGCTCACAGTAGACTCTACCCACTGCTCACTTTATCCACTGACACAATAGAACCAAACAAGTCAGACTTACAGGATGCAACTTAGCATGCCAAGCAAAAGGATGAATTACAGCCACCTCAGTCCGTCCATCCTCACCTTTTTTTTATTCATAGAATCAATATGGTTGTAAGAGATCTTCAAGATTATTAAGTACACCATCTGTCCAACTGCCCTCAACACAGTACCTGGCCAAGCACGTCTCAGGACCAACACCTACTAATTTTCAGACATCATCAATGTCATATATTTATTGCCTGATAGTGTTGCTTCTCTTTGTCAGAATTTTCAATGCTCAGCTGAAAAAATGTAGGAATAGAAGCCCTGGTTCCATACTCTAAAGCTTGGAAAAGCACCTTTGCAGGCCAGAGGAGATTAACAGTTGTTGTGGTTCCCTTCCCTGGACTCTTAAAAATGAGCTGTACATCACCAAGCTATAGCACAGTTGGGAACTCTCTATATTTAAAATAAAATCATGTTTGATGCTAAATAATTCTGCTGCCTGTTCTGCTATACTTCACAAGGGATACACTTAAAAAGATTGTGCGTCCCATGGTAACCATTGAGGGAATTGTGCTGCAAACTACTCCACATGGAAACAAGACTGCTCACTCAGCATGACTAGCAAGATGAGGAACAAAGACAGCTCTGTACTGGTTTTGCAGGGGATTTTTCTGCTTTCTGGGATTTTATTCTGCTTTTCTGATTCACCACATATAAGCAAGAGTGAGTATAAATACAGCATCTAATTGGTTTCATCAGTGTTGAAGAGCTTCTTTGATATTCAAGCAGCCCATATGCCGAGAACTTCAAGCTCTGGCTGAAGTGAAGGAAGTTCTTCCAAGAAGCCTGTGGACTTCTTGTCAGTGAAGTGTCATCTCACTGCAAACACCTAATCTTTTCCTTGAGATCTGCAATTGAATTGGAGTAGCCTTTCTATGTCTTGCACAGAGACAAACCTCTAAAGTATATACTTTGCGGATTTCATTTGTTATTGGGATTTTTAAAGACATTACCAAAACAGTGTTTATCTGAGGTGCCTTATTTTCTGCATTTCTGGAAGCAGAGAGCACGTAGACTTTTGTTATAAATTAAGCAGCATAAGTTAACATCAACATTCTCCAGTAGCAGGAGCAAAGAGCAAACTTCAAAGACGACACTGCATTTTTATGCATCTTTAGCCAGACAAACATTAGTCCTTTTTCGTAACTGAAGCAGCTATTATAAAGAATGTTAACTTACTGTTTTCTCAATATGCAGATGTTCTGTTGTCATAGTTCCATAAAGTAATGAACAGGCACTTAATATTTCATAAACCTCACATGCTGTCCCCAGGCAGGGAGCATGGACTGTTAATAGCCAGCTACTAAATGGCCATTAAAATACAGTATGTGTCTTCTTAAGATGTACTCGACAAGCTGGTTGTATCAATGCAATGAAATGTGGATTGTTTCAGCCACAAAAAAACCAAAATATTCTCAGCCTACAAGAAACCTAGACAGGTAACAGGGAAAGCTGGTGCTACCTATACTCTGTTCCTTCACCCAGTGGCAAATGCTTGTCACTTGTGCCCTTCAGCTTGGTCTGCTGGATGGCAAAATGACAGACCAGAGGACTTGACACAGCCAAAGATCACTCCAGTTAAACTAATCTAGAGCTGCTGCTTGGGAATCTTGTTTATTATCTCTAGTGTGCAATGCAAGTCATAAAGTATTGCAATAATGATCTGCAGTAACTGCACATAGAAGTCATTAATAGAGGACAATAATGTTTATGCACTTTAGTACAGGCTTTTTACATTCTAAAAGGGAAAAGTAACACTACTGAGATTGGCTAGAAAGAAGGAAAAACATGAAAGCAATTGTGATCACAAAATTAATAGGATTAGATTCTGTCCTTCATGGTGCTGCCACACTAGGGGTCTGTGGATGCCTTGGATTCCCCACTGGAATCAGATGGCCTTGCAATGTAGAAGATGAGTCAAGAACATGCTAAGCAAAACAGCGGAAATTTCTAATGACTCCTGCCTGATCACCATAGGGCTGCAAAGGCCACATCAGTGAAGTTGTCATGTATGGAAGATAATTCTCCTCATGAAGTTGTGCATAGCTGGCAGAGAATTTGGCTCTGTTTTTTACAGGTAACATGGAATTAGCACCTGGTTCATCCTTGTACTTTTTAATTGATAAATTTACAGTCTTTATAACTTATCTGAACTGTCTCTAAGTACTTTGTGGACTGAACTTTTTAGGCTGCACTTCTTGGTGTCTAATTGATGCAATGCCTGAAGAGAAGGAACAAACATGATTAGAGAAAAGCAAGCTGACTTTTGACATAGAGAATATTTTTGAATCTTAAATATCCCTAAAAGTCAATTGGATCGAGTTAGCTAGCCCAGTGCTTTTGAATTTTGGGAGCCTAACTGAGCTACATTCATTAATGCAAAAAGTTTGTAATGGCTTAGGGAGAGGGTCTTAATTGGTTTGCGTTGGTGCCTGTAATTCTGGCATAACCACCTCTTACCAAGAATTTAACGGACAATGAAGCAACTTTGCTAAAAAGACAACAGTTTATTGAACCCATCACCAATAACAAAAGGAAAAAATTCCCAAGTAAGTAAAAGAATCAAAAAGGTAAAACTGAAAATGTATCACACTATGAGAGAAATGGGAGACAGCTAACACATTGGGTTTTGGCCTTAGATGAGAGCTCTGGGACAAGAGAGTGTACACTAACACTCATAACCACAAAAGCCACCACACACACACACACACACACACACACTTGCAACCCACTTTCCAGAAGAGAAAGGGATGGGGGTGTGGGTGTGGCAGGAATACAGCACAAAATAAACACCTAATGCTTATGGAAAAGTTCCTTTTCCTGATCCTCATGCAGACATCAGCACTAGCTTGGGGCTCTTCTTTGAGGCTATAGCAGCATCAAATGTAGAGGATACAACAGAATTCCAGACTCTGTGTTTGTCAAAGGCTTAGGAGATCAGTACTTGCAGTCTCTCTTTCTCTCTCTTAGTAGAGGCTTCTCTTAGTCTCTTATGGGCAGAGTATACAGAATCTTTGCCAGTCAGGTGCTGGTCACATGGGGCAACACCTGTTATGGCAAATAGGCTTTTAGAGGTCTTACCCAAGGGCTTTCTACAGACCTTATGCAGAGTCTTTCTGTCTTCTCCCCTGTGGTTAGACACCAAGGGAGTTAGAGGGTTAAGAGCTAACCTCTGTCTGGCATCTTCAAAGGCGATCAAGCTGTAGAAACAGCTGCAGAGGAGTTGCCCTCTTTGGCCCGTTTCCAGGAGCTGGAATGAGCTGGTGCTGGCTTTCTGCGCCTGAGCCCTCAGCAAAAGAGGGGAGGGCTGCAGGTTTGCCACTAACCAAAGGGGCCTGGAGGTGTGGAGGACGACTTGGCTGTTCGGCTTCTTGCCAGACGCTAGGATGAGCTGGCACTGCCCACAGTTCAAAAGGTCTTCTCTCTCTGTGTTTGAGCTCCCATGCAAAAGAGGGCCATGACTACGCTCACAGCAGAGCTGCAGCCAGGCTTAGGATTCTTTTGCATTCCACCCTTCAGTGGGAGGAAGGCTGGGAGCCATTGTTCACTCCCCACCCACGCAGTGGGGGGGTCTGAGGGGAGCATTCTTGTAGATGAGCTCTCTGTGTCTCAAGATATATCACAGGAGAATCATGAGAAAGGAAAAGATGGCAAAGATGACAATGATAGACAGAGAAGCAGGAAGTACCTTCCCTTTTATTGACTGTCCACCAATCACCTGTAGAGTCCAGACACTGATGCAGGAGTTCTGCTAGGAAGCCTACCTTCAGCTTCAAAATAAAGTGCTTTTTTGGCATAGAACCACAATAACGAATAGTCGAAAATTTGATAATTTTCAAATCGTGACAAGGTTACAATAATTATAGGGCAAATCTTTCTTAGATAAATGTACTTGGAATACAAAAAACCCTCACATGTAATCCCTGTAAGAATGCACATTGATCAATATGTATTGGTCTTTTCTGTGTCACTGTGTGGTCGTATGAACCAGGGGTCATATCAATAGGCAAACCCTGAGTAAGACGCAAATTGGAAATAAAGATTTCTCATGATATTCCTTAAGATGTAGTTTTGAAACCTGGATGCCACCTTTACTCCTGGACTTTTTCTAATCGAGTGGATTAGAAACACAACCACTTGAGTTGTTCATAGATACAACATTGCATGAAAGTAGACATAGAGAGAGGAAAGAGAAAAACTAAAGGTCCTCTTTCCCCTTCCCATAAGCAAGGATATAGTTATTTTGTATCTTTCAAGTTAGATATCTAGTTTCTGATTTTGTGAAGTGGCTTGAGTTGGATGAACCAAAAGCCAATGAATGTTAGATGTTGTGTGGAAACCATGGAATAGATGTTAATTTTGAAAGCACAAAATTTCATTATAGCTGGCAATTTATTTATTTTTTTCCATAATATTTCAAAGCCATTAAAAAGACAAAGAACTTTTTTTGGAATCACATTTATCGCTCATCTCCACTATGTCTGCTGCAGTATTAAGGTCCTTGAACGGCAGCAAAAAACTACAAGACATGGACACATGCAGGAAACAACATGGTGAGGAAAATGCCAATTTGCAGATAAGGTCTTCTTACTAAGGGAAACTTGTAGAATCAAGGCTCTCAAAGTCAATCAGAGCTTGATCCTTTCCTGCTAGAAGACACTATAACAGCCAACAACTATCACATACACTGCATTCAGGACTCAGTTTTCCCCAGCTGTGACACTCTAGGAAGTGCTGGATGAAAATGCCCAGTCATCCCAGTTTGGTAAGCTGAGATGTGGGTTCTCCTTGTGATGGACTGCTAGGAATGGTAGGTCTATCCTGTTGTTGTCCTTGGGTAAGTCTGCTTATAAATAGGTAGGCATGGATAGCACTGGCCCCAGATCACCTGCTGAGAGGTGATGAAAAGAATCATTCAACTTCCAAAAGGAATTTCTACTCTCAGGTATAAGCACACTGTTTTTACATACCATGGTTGACTGTGGTGTAGTATGGAGGAAAGTAGTCTCAGTTGTTGTATTTTATAAAACAAACACTTACTGCACATGAAAATATTTCCATAGTAACCCAGAAAGCCTGACACCTCAAGTCTTGAGCTCAAAAGACCTCCAACTCTGAGTACATACTGTAATTAAGAAAAAGAACCAAAAAAAGACCATTGAGTAAAAGTTACAGCTTACAGTAATGTGCAGAAAAAATATTTACTGAAGACCAATATTAGAATCACAGAATGGCTTCAGCTGGAAGGGACCTCAGAGATCATCTTGTCCCAACTTCTTGCCACAGACAGGGACACCTCTCACCAGACCAGGTTGCCCAGAGCACCATCCAACTTGCTCTGAATACTTCCAGAGATGAAGCAGCAACATCTCTGGACAACCTGTTCCAGTATCTCAGCACCCTTAGAGTGAGGAATTCCCAAGATATAAAGATTAAAATGTTGAACGATGTGCTGAATTCTGGATTTATTCAGAATACACCTTCTGCAAGTTTGTCAAGACAAACTCATTCAAAAGTTCCTGGCACTAGGTGCCTCGCTATTCAAAATTCTTCCTAGCATAATATGGCTTGGACAAAACCAGCCAAAACCCCACCAAATCCTGCTTGCACTAAACAAATCGTCCAGCAGGCTAAGGTGTTCTAATAGTGGATCTCCATGCCACTGCACTTCCAGCTATCTCAATATGTACAGACACAGTTAGCCAATATCTGTGAAGAAGAGTCTATAAGGTAAAGAAAATAAACCCTAAACAGCCTGAACTGAATAATGAATGTGAGGTTTTGAAGCTTCTCAGGAAACAGAATGTCTGACTGCCTGTGGAAAGCGGAATTCCAAATGAAGATGCCATTGGTGCAGCAGTTAGAATGTGCCATTTAAAGACCTTACACAGCACTAATTACACACAAAAAACTCTAGTGAAATTAGATTGCTCAAGCCTACAGGAGTATTTCTGAGTAAGGAATGCTGAATAGGGTCCCAGTGAGACAATGACTTCCTATTACTGAACAGTCAGCCCTATTGCTCTTTAATCTACCTCTAGTGAAAAATGTCACCAAGAAAATCTTGTTCTTTCGTTTCTGTGTTGTAACTGAATTTGATTTTAAGCCCAGCAATAGATTACTGATATCTAGGAATTTAGCCTTCCAGCTAACAGCTAGTTGACACAAACACTTTCGGCATATCCATTGTAAGTTCCTGCCCTAACACTCTGCTGCTTTAGCTGTGGCTGACACCAAATGTGGAAAAAAAAAAATCAGTATTTGTATCACACAGAATCCAGCTGAAGTAAGAGCACATATCAAAAAGACAGGAGTTTCTAAATGCATTTTATCACCTGCCTGGTTGTGATTGTGTAGCTTTAAGAATTTTTTTGTTAATTACATAAAGACTATTTTGTTCTATTCTTGAGCTTGAAGTTCCACGAGGATTAGTCTCTGTAGTACCTGACCCTGCCAACACCCTTAAATGAAGATGAGATTTCATTTTCATAGTAGTCTGTACAGAAGTAGTTTTCTTTTCCTACCATGATGCTGTTGCTAATAAGCTCTTTCTGTTGAGGAACATTCTGGAACATATAATTTTCCAAAGTGGAAGATGTCCTGGAAATTAGAAGACTGCGAATGCTGATTGGCCCTTGATAATATTAGTTGTCAAAAATTCATCTAAGAAGACACAATACTTTATTTAGAAAATAATTAATCGTTCCTATAAACAATCACTAGAAATACACACACATGCTGCACAAGCTGAATGCCCTGAGCTATGATCCGAAGATCCAGACTATCAGAGGAACATTTCAACCAGCCGCTCATCGAAACCACCCACTCCACCAGCCACAGATAATCCAAGTTACAGCAGGTGCAGTAACTTAAAAAAACCACAGAAAACCTTAAACCATAGAACTACTAGAATTTTAAGTAGAAAACAGCCTTTTTTATTATTATTTTGATATTACAAAAACCATTACAGACAACCTTCTCTTTCTGAACAAAATGACTTGCCGTATGTACTGCATTTCTTTTCTCTGTGGGTTTGAAATTACACACAGCAGTGCCAAAGGTAAGTCATTTCTAGAGTTATAATGCATTTCTGAGGTGGGTTTTTTATTTTTTTTTTTATTCTCCCTCTTGTGAAATATATTTGTGGCCCACAGCAATCACTTTAGACTTTTTAGACACGTCCGGATAGAGATAGATGACACAAGTAATCTACTTATCTTCCTTTCCCATCACCAATAAAAGTGACAGCCTGCCTAATTAGGCCTAATAAAGCAGCAGCCAAGAGAGGGGCTCAGCAGCGATCTAAAGAGAAATGGCATTGACCCACAGATACAGGTGCCGCCTTGAGGCAGTACTGGTATTGCTTTATCTTCAACATTACATCTAGCTCATACCATATTCAAATGCAAGTAGCATGTTTTTCTCCTCGATTCTCAGATCAAGAATAAAAAAAAAAAAA
This sequence comes from Upupa epops, assembly GCA_013397515.1. Classification (NCBI taxonomy): domain Eukaryota; kingdom Metazoa; phylum Chordata; class Aves; order Bucerotiformes; family Upupidae; genus Upupa; species Upupa epops. The sequence goes on along the minus strand of VZRI01002141.1, from coordinate 454,389 downwards.
GAAACCCCTCATCTAATCAAAAAAAGGCACTGACAATTTTTCAGCCTCACATTAAAAGCAAAGAGTCATTCAGAACAGTGCACTCCATATTCTATTTCATAATATCACTTTAAGCTATTTCTTTGAATCGCAGACATTTCTTTGTTAAGAAGGAAAATCAAAAATTCATCAGAAGAAGTTCTCAGGTTTTTTTTTTCCTTTTCTTCCCCCCCCCCCCTTCCTTTTTCCCCTCAAACAGGGCTGCTGCACCAGGTTTTTGACTGGAACCAACATTTATAGAAGTTAGGAATCCTTAAGCAATTATTAGCCGTGAGAGTTTGACATGCCTGAGAGTTGTCAACAACCGACTTTAAATAAAGTCGAAGGGAAATAAACGGTGCTCTCAGCAAATTAATACACAGCCTGGCAAATTAAAAATGTGGTGGATTTTAAACAAGCGGGAAAAAAGTGAACTTTGCATGAAACAACACTGACAACCTGAGACTTTTTATTGAGATATACTTACAAACAGCAGGAAAGTAAATCGGGTCTGCAGCTACATGTGATATTTGCACATTTGCTCAAAATGAAACAAAAATATATCAGGGTGGGTTGTTTTTCTGTCTGCAAGTGTTGTTCATTCTTATTAGCCTGGATTGCCAAAGGCTGTTTTTGTTCAACTAGTACTGGAATACCACCACCACTCTTAGTACATTCCCTGCTAGTGAAGGGTTTGTACCAAGAGAGTTGAACACATGAAGGTCTTTATTTCAAATCATTATTCTAGTTTATGCCTTTCCTGAATGAAGTGCAGAAAGCCACTGTTCTGGGGTCTGGAAAGCTTGGCAGCCCAAATGTCCCATGTCAACTGCCAGCTTGGAGTGTTATAGCAAATTACACTAGTGATACCTGTCTCAACAATATTAGGGTCAAAATGGACTCAAGGTATTGTGAGTGAAGAAATCTTCTGTTGTTAGAAAACTTGCTTTTGAAAATATGCAGCACTAGTGTCTGGTACTGCCACAAAATATCATCAGGACTAAGGCTGCCAGAGGAAAAGATAGAAAAGGGAACAGAATATAACAATACCAAGTAACAGATTTTGGAAAGTAACAGACCTAGTTCAAAACATTAACTACTCTGTGAGTACCAATAATTACTGAAAAACACCCTTTTTTCCCCCCCTCTACTTGTTTTTGGATGTTGTTGTTCTTTGTTCCTAGTAAGCATCAGTTGCTCCTTTATCATTCTGGTTTAAATCCAACAGACTTTAAATTTACTTGAAAGATTTTAATTTATCTCAATAGCCTTAATTCAGATGTTTTTAGGATCACAGGAGAAAAACACAGGAGGAAGTCAGAATGGAAAAAAAGGTTGTGGATGAGGATAAAAGTAAGCAGTGACATTTTCTATCCCTTTTCCACCATATAAATACCCTTCAACTCACAGGTGTCAGATAATGATACACTAGTGGGTGGCAAGGAACAGATGTATTTTTAACTAATTAACCTTAACTTGTTAAAGCTTGTCTTCTAAAGAAAATTTTAACTAACCCCATAGTTCTTCTTTAAACTCTTACTTAGCATAAAACTGAACAAAATTGGTACCTCACATGCAATTAGATCATGAAGGGAACATGGAAGTTATTAATAGGAAATACATGATAAGCTTCTTAGGAATGTCCCTGAACAAACACTGCAGAAGGACATGCAGAAGAATTAGGATCCATAATTTTGATTTGGTATCTTGTCATTGTTTGAAGCAAAGTCTTAAAAGGAAAAAGGCTTAACCAGTTTGCTGGGTCACTATGGCAAAGAATGAACAGAAATTCACAACTCAGACCTCTCCAAAACATTAACTACCTGTGGAGACAGAGAAAAGGCAAAACCACTGCTATTTTTAACAGTTTTCTTTCCTATTTATATTTAAAAGAAAAATTAACTAGCTCTAGTAAGCCAAATGCTGAGCAAGTTATACTGAGCTGTACCATCAACATATTTGTAATTAAAACTAAAGTTAAGTAAGCAACAGCAGTCTTGTTGAAACTTGTTTTAACTAACACTGGTTATTTGCTATCAGAACTACCTGGATGTGCTGGGAAGACAAGTCTGCCACAAATAGAGTAACACAAACAACATGAACACAGCAAAAGCATAAAACTATGAGAATGACAAAACACTCCTCCCACTGGATAACACCAGGAGACTGCTGTGAGTTACTCAGTGTGTTCAGCTTTGTACTGATTTGGACAACAGAAGTCTTCTTGCTATGCTAAAATTAAGTACGGGAACCACTCAAGTTCTTACTGGTACCAGCTGTATTGCAGTAAGTACTTGGAGCCTTCAACCCCCAAATGTTCCAATGAGTTTCCAAAAATGTAGGTTTAGACTGACCTATACAAAAAAATTGCTTAATGAAAGCTTCTTGTGAAAATAAGAGCAATCTTCATTTTACTTGTATGTGCACATTTTTTTTTTCCAGCAGCCACTGTTCTCTCTCTCTCTCTCTCCTATTTTAAAGTTGTCGCTTGGCGCAGAAGCTCTGGAATGTTATCAAAAGGGATGAAGTGGAGGGTTACAGCAGCTAAGCAGCATAAATTCAGATGAGCTTAAATAATCCCTCACCTTTAAATTTAAAATACTTCAAGAATCAACCTGTCATCCCATAAGTAGACTCACTTTAAGATTCTTGGCATAAAGGATGACTAAGGAAAAAGAAGAGCTACCCACAGGTAGCATCACTGCATAAACACTGGGAATAGGAGTCCTTTATGGCTTCTGTGTTCTCCACATTATGGACAAGCAGAGTTATTCCTTCTTCTACACAACACTGAATTTGTTACTATGGGAAGCCAAGTCAGGCAAACTCGAAGTCACCACTAGCAGTTCCCCAGAGTCCAAAGAGCTGATGAAGGTAACAGATCGAAGAGTGTTTAGAAGGTAGAAGGCTTCAGATGAGGAGATTCCACTCTGAGTGACTTTGACAATCTTAAATTTGGAGCACAGAATTAAATATTTTATATGGTGTGCACACAAACAGTGCTTGCAAATGGTGCTGCCTTTTCCTAAATCCTCATTAGAGCAAACCCCCTCAATATTGAGGGCAATTATACTGAGAGGAGAGATCCACTGCTGTACCAACCCTTGATACTGTGGCATATGCTGTCTCAGCAGTGCTACCTCAGTCTGAATTGCTAACATAAAATCCTTAACCCTTAATGAAGTGAAATAATGTGATTTGCTGAAAATGCCGGGGCTTCTTTTTTATTATTATTTGAAAAGAAGTAACAGATGCAGGGCAGCTTATGAACAGAATAGAGTAGCAGCATTTCACTGTCTCAGACTGGTCACAACTGAAACACTCTGCTGGGACTCCTCTACCTGCAAGTTTGCAATATGCAGCATCTTACTTGTTTAAGACTATGGTTTCCACTTCAGTGCTTTCATGTTAGAGGCTCATAATTTATAGAAATTTATGGTCCAACCAGGCATTAAAAAATTTCATGTGCATTGTCTTAGGTGCTTTAAGACTGGGAAGCTTCAGTTATCACTAGCAAGGACAAGCACAGTTTAAATGAACCTGAACTTATCTGCAATACCTTGCTGCAGCAGTAACTTCTTATGAATGAGGCTACAGCTGTGGATGAACAGTGAAGTTCACTGTCAGATCCTGCTTTAAGAAATGGAATTTGACTGCATCACCTTTCAGAGACATCACACAAAACCTCCTGACTTGACTGAAACCTTTTGAGAGTCTGGTCTTAAAGACTTGTCCCAAGAGACATAGCAAAATGCCAAGACAAAGTTACCATAATAAGGTTAAAATAAAGGATTTTATTTGTCCCTGCCTTCCAAAGACACATACTAGGTTGAAAGGGAACTCATTGCTAATTTGAAATAGTTGAAAATAACTCTCAGGCTCTCTGGGAAGCTGTTGCGGTCTCAGTTTTCAGTCCAAGGAATTATTCACGTAAGATACTGAAAGTTGTGGACTATATCAGAGTAGGAAGGAAAAGAAATAAAATCTTCTCATCAGCTTGGTCCTTTGAGTGTATTCTTTACCCGTTCTCTGTGGTACCCAGACAGCAGATTTCTTTGGCTTTGATTTCAATAGATGCTGGCTAAGAATCAGAAGTTCATATCCTGCTACGCCTGAAATGATGTGCTTATGGTTGAGCATGCTGGTTCCACTTCTGGGAAAGGCTTGTCTAGCTAAAAAAACTGATGATGAAACAAGTCTAGATGAAACTGCTGAGTAATGCCAAGCAATTTCCATGCCTCACACAAATTTTCTTAAGTCTACATGTACATTATCTCACAATTCAAGCTGAGAAAGCAGATAAGGCATTGCCAAAGATAAATCTTAGATAAGGTACTATAGAAAGAATTCTAAAAAACTGCCATGTCTTGTATTTTGCATCAAGCACATCAAAATCTCCCTTCACACCCACAGGAATATGCATGCTCCAAATACCCTGCATGCTTCCTTGTACTTTATAGCTCTGTACCTTAGGGGTTAAGGTGCCAGTGTAAGAAGATACAAGCTCTATATTTATGAATGTATCATGTGTCAGCATTTTTTTTACCACCTCTCTATCTGCCTCTATGAGAGACCAACACTAGTAACAATGCCCTGAGGGTTAAACAATGATGTTGAGGGGGGGAAAAGTTAGGTCAACGTGCATAGTTTCATATGGCCTTAGTGACCAGTACGGTGCTGATCACCACAGCTAATGATTACACACAGAAAAAAATTCCCCCAATGCTCGGTAAGTAAATAGAAAATGCTAACCTTAGCATATTCAAAGGAGCATTTTAGCATGGAGTCATTAAGTTATCTCTTGGTTATTTATTTCTTCTGCTTGTTATTAGCTGTGTGAAGAATATTATTCTAATTATGTCAGCCCAATCAGCAGTATTGCATGTCCAGGCTCATTTCCATTAGTTTGAGCTTTGTCTTTCACACTGTGATACTAATTCAATGAGACATCAAACATTTAAATCGACCCAGGATGCCGAGGTCAGGCAGTTTTGCCCTTCCACTCTATTAGCACTCGAGTGTAATTGTGTTTGTCACTCTCCGCATGACTAATAGTATCAGGGTGACTATCAGAGCACAAATGAGCAATGCACTAATATATTATTTTGTTCTATAATATCAATATGTGTTTATTCAGTGGTTGTGTTAGCCAAGTTGAAATGTTCACTTTAATATAGTAACCATAAACTGTTCACTTAAACAGGAGCACTCACTCATACAATTACTTTACAGCAATACAATTTTTACTTGGCTGCAGTAGAATCTTGCTTAAGTGAGAAAAATGAAAAAAAAAAAACCCAACAACCTACCTCACTTCCAAAATAGGCTTCCAGAGATGCAGCCCTGCAGCCCCAATTTGGCCTAAACGCATCCATAATACTGTGCCCAGTTCATGCACAGAACATATGTAACCATTTACAGCGTATAAATATAAATGGATTACAAGCTACATGTAATCAGTGGGTACGTAAAGCACTGAAGCAATTTAAAAGCAGTTTAAATTGCATTTTTAAGAACAATTGCTAAAAACTTGAAAGCACCAGGCCTTGAATGGAAATATTTTGATACTCAAAGAAATGGAAACCAAGAGATTTCCTTTACATCATTGCCATGATGCCATCAATCCATTATGGAATTTCAGCCCGTGACTATCTTGAAAGACACAGGTAATCACCAGCTGATGCTGTTTATGTTCTTAAAAGGGATACATTTGCCTTAATAAATTCCTGAAAGGGAGACCTCATTACCTCAAACTTACAGAAATATAGGGGGAAAAAAAAAAATCCACCAAACTACTTAAAAGCACTAATTATGAATTCAGCACACAGCATAATTATCAAATCTGATAATTTCAGAAAAATTTAAATTTGCTCTCCTCAGAGTGATAAAACCTCTGAGTATTTTTAAAAAAAGAGTTGAAGCATTTAAAAGACTGTTTCAGAATAACTAAATATGAATGTCCTCACACATTCCCCTTTCTTGGTTGTGATTTTTTTGTGGGAAAATTTATTTTCTATACTGTCTAGGGCAGAACTTGGACCAGCTTCAGGGAGGGATTTCACCATCCCATTTTTATTGCTGCATTTTCACACTTTAGTGCTGTGGAAAGACCACAACGCCTTTTTGTGCCAGTTTTTGAAATGCCAACAGCCAAAAGTGTTACTTCACACCAGCATCAGCTCACATAAGGTTCAAACCTTATTCATTCATAAGGAAGAGAGACATTTTGATTTTGTAATTGAGTGGCTACAACTTGCTTCTCAACAACATACTGCAGTTTTGAACATTTTTAATGCACTGCATAAACTTGCCAGAAAATAAGTGAAACTTCTGTAATTTTAAGTCCCATCCACTAAAAAAAAACCAACCCAAGCACAAAAAACAAACCCCAAGCCCATAATTGGTTAGCTCTGGGAGAGTCCCATGTGGCAAAATTTAGAGATGCGTTATTGTCTTTAGGCTGGGTTTCAATATTAGACATGTATTTATACTCATATTGTAAAATTTCACTGACTCCAGGCAATTATATTAGTAATTTGGGTTTTTATTGATTACAGATAACATGCTAAAAGATCACGGATTTGAAAACAGATTCTGAATATCGGACAGATTAGTGACTTCATTAGAGCCTGCCTCCTCCAGGAAAGTTTACACATACAGTAACCTGCTTTACACATGGGACATTAACTAGACCCCGTAGCTTCTGAAATCTCTAACTGGTTAAAACCCACTCGGTAAAATTCACTGTTACCTGATATCTCAGAGCAAACAGAACTAATCAGCCTGGATGATTGGGTAGTGAGTTGGGTAGTGAGATGAATCATGAACTGGCTGCAGGATAGAAGCCAGAGAGTAGTGGTCAATGGGACAGAGTCTAGTTGGAGGCCTGTATCTAGTGGAGTCCCCCAGGGATCTGTACTGGGACCAGTCCTCTTCAATCTATTCATTAATGACTTGGATGAGTGATTAAGGTGCACTGTCAGCAAGTTTGCTGATGATAAAGAACAACCCCGAGTCCCACTATAGGTTGGGGACTGACCTGTTGGAGAGCAGTGTAGGAGAAAAGAACCTGGGGGTCCTACTGGACAGCAGGAGGNCCTCATTCATGTCTCTAAATACATGAGGGGTGGGTATCAGGAGGATGGAGCTAGGCTCTCTCAAGGTCAAGGTCAAGGTCAAGGAGGTTCCATATAAATATCAGAAGGAACTTCACAGTGAGGGTAACAGCATTGGAACAGGCTGTGCAGGAGGTTGTGGAGACTCATTCTCTGGAGACATTCAAGACCCACCTGGTCCTGTGCAACTTGGTCTAGATGAACCTGCTGTGGCGGGGGTATTGGACTAGATGAGTTTTTGAGATCCCTTCTGATCCCCAATGTTTCTATGATTCTATGAACCCACCTGATATAATCCATCATCTTCCCTATTGGTTTTGTACTTCTTGATCTTCTTCAGCAGGGGGAAAAAGAAAAAAAAGCCAAAACAACCTGCCAAACCACAACAACCACAACACAAGATTTTCTGATTAGGAACCACAGTGAAGACATTAGAAATGGCTTCAAGCTACAAGGCTGGTACCTGAGCTGAACTTCTGGATGTTTGTACCTCACTGAGCATTAGCAGTCTGTATCGTCTTTATATTCTCTGCTCATGATGAATGTGCAGAACAGCAGACTTGGCACCATGCCTAGTCTAACTTTTATATATCTCTCCAAATCATAAACTTCCTAAACTAATGCCGCCCTGTGCAAAGATATAGGGAAGAGGATAAATCTTCAGTCTTAACAGTCTAGTCTCATTCATTAAACCTCTGTGTATTAAGTGGAAAAAAAATGGCCCTTTAGATACAGATCAAAGACATAAATACATTTTCACTGTTTTTTATTGACCTTTTGCTAGATGAACTTCCTCTTAAGAGAGCAAACACATTCAACTTCCTACTACATCACGCTTTTTGTGTGTTGCCATTTCCAAGGGAATTGGAAAACAGATTTGTTAACACCACAAATCTGTGCAGTACTAGTCCTGTTCATTTACATCTCAGACAAAAATTGCATTTTTGGTCAACATTCATCAGTTTCTCAAATAAAAACAAACCCACAAAATTTTATGGGATACACAACAGTTGTTGTAGTTGAAGCCCAAAAGCACTGTCTGCTCTCACACCGGATTAATTACCAAAGATTTCCTTTGTATCTCACTGATCCCTGTGTGCTGAAGATGAGTTTCACTTGCTGCCTTGTAGCATAACAGATGTATTTGTCTAAAGTATGTTTATTTTTCTACCATACAGATGCAGCAAACGTTTGTGTTCTTTCCATGTCCTTCCCAATTAGGGGGTTGTGTATTTCTAATGAGTAAAATTAGCTCTTTTTTTGTGTTGGGTTGAACTTCAAAAGACTTTTATCTTTGTTTATGGCAAGAAATTGCTACATATGGTAGAGTTAGTGCCTGCTTTACTATCACAATATTTATTTTGATTTAAAAAAAAAAGCAAGAGAGGTGTGGGTGGCAGGGAAAAGAAAGCCATTTTCTGCCAGAATCTGATTATATATTTATATACACTCATATATGTGAGGAGCAAACATAGTGTTTTGTATACTTTGTTTTTGTCTACCCTTTCATGGTAATTAAACCCATGTGTATTATGTTTATTCCCATGAGCTCAACCCTCCCTTTTGACAAATCTAATGATTAAACATGTACTTTACTTCTAACAAGACTCTGTAATGCTAAACTGCTGCCACTTAGTTGAAGAGCTCTGCTGTGAATTATGAACATACTGGTTTCTTCAAAATAACCAAGTGTCCACCTCTTTTTTCTTTTTCAGCTTTCACTCATGCTCTGATAAGCAGCACCTCTGCAGAGTTCTGTTTCTTGTTGGGAGAGCACGACCCTTCATTTTATGATGTAACTTCTATATGCCAGCAGATGGACTTTCCAACCCCCTATCACTGCGTGGTTCAGATTGAATCATTTACCCAAAGATTTTCAGGGTAATGAAGGCAGCCCTAACTACTTCTCCAAGTGTAGTTACAACTTATGTAGTAAAACATAACCCAAAGAAGCCATTGCCACTGGAAAGGTCTTACCTCACTGTAGAGAGAGTACCTCTTCAGACAGTGCAGTCAGCTTGAGAGGCTCCTTAACAGGCTGAGCCTGAACTTCCTGCTCATACCCTAGTATGGATTTGCCAAATTTCATTTCCAGCTTCCATGAGATGGGTTACTAATTCATGAACTTTCTGACAAAGCAAATGATAGGTGCAAACAGCCATTTGACTTCTAGGTCATCTGGAGAACTTTGATTGGAGGTTCAGTAGTGCTTTGGTAAATAAACCTGTTCTGCAAATGACTTGTGCAAGTGTTCCATATCTGGAAACAAAGGCTTTCAAGATAACCCACTGTCACTCTGGACCTAAATAAAGAGTCTCAACAACAAATTAAAAGCTACTTCAAACCAATATGCCCCACTGAGATTATGCTTATGGGCTGGTGCTTGAGCTAACAATGCTGACACTGTAAGCAATGTATACAAACAGTATGAGGAAGCTGTGGTACAACTCCTTTGTCCACCAAATTACTATATTGCTCCCATAATAGCAAATCAGAAAAACTGAAACAAAACCTTGAGTTCCTTTGGGAAATCTTTGTGAAGACTACTGTGGTTACAGCTAACAAAAAAGTCTGTATATTTTTCCGATTAAATTCTACAGACTGTGTGTACTTATGGAGGGATTTCACATGCTTTCAATATTGGTGAACAAAATTGTCCACCAATTTACAAAGAATGAGAGTATGGCTTGAGGCATTAATCCTTTGAGACCTTTCGTTCCAAGAACAGAACAAACGAGGGGGGTGGTGGCTAGAGTAGGATAGAACAGTATTCAATCCACTGTACTCTTTACTTTTATAGGAAAGGATAGTATCCACATTCTCCTTTTCATACTTTCTCTCAGCTCCACACAGGGCGAAGGCCTGCAAATTCTTTGCAACTTACTCATGATGAGGAAGAGATTGGGAGGTCAGTTGACCAAATAGTCTGTAGCAGTATAGGGGCAGTACTTGCTACACTTGGGTAGTCCAAGCCCAAGCAGAACTGTTAAGTCTGCAAAGCATAGGACATAAATTGTCCATGATCCACTTCCAAGTTCCACACAATTTACGAAGATCCCTTTAGATTTGGAGATTATTACAGTATAAACACAGGTATATATTAGAGGAAAGCCAATGCAGTACAGACAAATCACGGGTGTTTCTAAAAGTAGTAACGGGATTTTAGAAGTCTGTAGTGTTCTTTAATTGTGTACTTACAGTCTGCTGAAAACTGCCATGTTTCAAATCCTTAACTAACAGGGTTTTGGTAGTTTCTAATGCAGATTAGAATGTATTAAACTAACATGACCTTTACTATAGCTTTGAAACTCAATATCCATAAATTTTTATCTATGAGTCTCTTAACATAGGACAGATTTACCTCCCCAAAGTGAAACACACAGGTGTGACACTTCAGAAGGATTTGCCTTTATTTATCAGACAAAATTACAGACACATCACATTTGCAGTAGCAGCCCCGATTCCACTTTATGTGAGATATGTTGTCCCTTTGTTTGCTGCTGACAAGCGTAAAAAGCCACTTTCACTGCAGATAATAATGGTTAATTTATCATACAGAGCAGTGGCTGACCTCTGTGCGTCCCTGGCCCTCCATCACCTTCACACCTGCTCAAGCTAATTGTTAGCGCCAAGTGTAAATGAAAATCAACTGGGCTAATAATGAATGGAAGCCATTACTCGCAACAGCACGTTGCTATACAAAGGTTTATCAAGCTACAATATAACTAGTCCCTTAGTCAAAGCCCCCCCTTTTATAAATGAGGATAAAGTAAACTCTTCAAGCCAGGAAAGAAAAACAGACAGAAAGACAGAACACCTACACTTGGTAGTAGTTTTATAGACATTTAGCACAACAAATAATAGACTGACACTGGAAAACATGACCCAAGAAAACCAGTTCATAAGGCAACAGTAGTAGTTTTTAAATTTTGGAGCAGAGGAAAGAACTTCCCCTTTATCCATTCAACATATCAATCTCCTAAGATTCACAGATGCAAGTATTCTAGTTAATGACAAGGCAAATGTGGGTGCAAATCCAACCCATAAGACCCTCATAAATCACACCAGATGCTTTCCCTGAAAAGGATATCAGACAACATCACACTTCAAAACTAAAATCTCAAGGAATATTAATTTACATGCACTCTGGTTCCAGATAGTCCCAAACAAAACCTAAAACGCCAAAAACTCAACTACTGTTTAGTGAATCCAACCTCTTACATTTACTTCCATTTATCTTCAGACAATAGGAAAAGGTTTTATGGAAGTGAACAAACGACTTGACCCCAGAAATAAAACTAATTTGTAAGATTGTTTGTAACTTCATAACTGAGAATACAGAGGATATAAGTAATTATGCAAGAGCTACTACAGCCTCTTTAAGGTCCCACTTTTATAGTTGTTTTCTCATATAGATACAATAGTTGGAACATCGGTGGTGTTTGTCTCTCTTCCCACCCGACCAAGAGAAAAAAAAAAAGACAGTTACATTCAGACAACAGAAAAATAAACAACTTTAAGATTTTTGAAAAACCCAAGGCACACACAACTCCCCTTGCATGTCTTTGTTTACTAAGTGAAAACCCAGGACCTACAGGAAGCAAACACTGTGTAACAGGCTTTAAAGGCATCTAAAGCAGATCCTAGTGCCTTCACTTAACTATCAGAAGAGAAACAAATTCTTCTCCATTTGTAAGAGTCTCATTAGTCTGTACACCGCAGTTTTGATTTTTATCCTTTTAAGGGGAATAATGAGTCTGTATTAATATTGTCCGTAATCTGATAAAGCAGTTGTGCTTACCCGAATCATTTTTATTAAAAGCAATGGCACACAAGTTCTCACACAGAGTATCACAAAAGCTGCTACTTTTCCATAAAAAGTTAGAGAATGAAAACCTACACAATTTTTTCCACCATGCATACTGCATTAACAGTGTAATAGATGCGTTCAAATCAGTAAAATAAAGTGCTTTCTGAATACAAGATCAATCAAAATAACCAGTGGAGCTGAAAAGAGTTAGCAAATATCAGATTGTTTGGGGCAGGGAAAAACTTCAAGAAAAATGGAAATGAACACTTGAAAATGTGACTTTGGGATTTTGGATAGCATTTCAAAACCCAACAAGGTCAGTAATAGTGCTGAAATAGCGTGAAATTCGCATTCTGGGAGATATCTGTCCCTATATGTCTTTCACAGGTTCACCAAGCCATCCAGATCGCCCAGGCTTATTTAGTAAATGTGCTTGAGTTCTGCTCCCTATAATATTTTCTCCTGTTTTTAAGTTCTCATCAATACGTAGCCAGAATTGAATTGTGTCAATAAAAACATTCTGTAGAAAGTTGCCAACAAGCTTTATCCCAAGTACACAACACAACGAATTATATAATAGTTTTGGAGGGAAAAGACTTTTAAGATCATTTAGAGATGACAGTCCTAGAGGTTCCTGGAGTGTGTGGAAGAGAAAACACAATTCGTAAGAGGATCAATTAGGGAAGGAGCCCTCATGGACCTGCTTCTTGTGAACAAAGAGAATCTTGTGGGGTAGGTAAAGGTTAGAGGTTGTCTAGGTAGGGAGCAGATCATGCTGAGTGCCATCAAGCAGCAGGTACAAGGCAACCAGGGGATCAGGCACAGCCAGCATGAGTTTAAGAAAGGAATGTCCTGCCTAACCAACCTGATGTCATTCTGCAACTGGGTGAGCCACCAGGTGGATGAGGGGAAGGCTGTAGATGTG
>VZRI01002141.1:362774-441415 GCA_013397515.1 Upupa epops | reverse complement strand
CAGCCCATAGCTTGGACGGGTATGCGCTCTGCTGGGTTAAAAACTGGCTGGATGACTGGGCACAGAGGGTAGTTGTGAATGGTGCCCCATCCAGTTGGTGTCCTGTGAGCAGTGGTGTCACGCAAGGATCTGTGCTGGGCCCAGTTCTATTCAATATCTTTATTGGTGACCTGGATGAGGGGATCAAATCTCTCCTCAGTAAATTTACAGATAACACCAAGTTTAGGGGAGGGGAGGAAGATGCTGCAGAGAGATCTGGACAGGCTCAGTCAATGGGCAGAGGCCAACGGGATGGGGCTTAACAGAGCCAAGTGCAGGGGCCAACAATTTGGCCACAATAACCCCCAGCAGAGCTACAGGGTGGGGGGATGAGGAGCTGGAGAGCAGCCTGGCAGAGAGGGACCTGGGAGTACAGGTTGACAACCTGTTGAACAGGAGCCAACAGTGTGCAAGGGTGGCATGAAAGGCCAATGGCATCCTGGCTTGTATCAGGAATAGTGTGGCCAGCAGGACTAAGGACATAATTCTCCCTGTGTACTGGACACTGGTGAGGCCTCCCCTTGAGTACTGTGTGCAGTTCTGGGCCCCTCACTTTAAGAAAGATATTGACGTGCTGGAGCAGGTCCAGAGGAGATCAACGAGGCTGGTGAAGGGAATAGAGGGAAAGTCTTATGAGGAGAGTCTGAGAGAGATGGGTTTGTTCAGCCTGGAGAAGAGAAGACTCAGGATGGGGGATGGACAGACATCACTGTCTATAACTACCTGAAGAGAAGTTATAGACAGGTGAGGGACAGGCTTTTCTCCAAGGCAACCAATGATAGGATGATAGGGCATGGCCTGAGGCTGTGCCAGGAGAGGATTAGGTTAGATGTTAGGAAGCACTTTCTCATGGAAAGGACATTGGAATACACTGCCCAGGGAGGTGGTGGAGTCCACATCCTTTGAGGTGTTTCAGAAAAGACTGGATGTGGCTCTAAGTGCCAATGGACTAGCTTACTGTGGTAATGTTAGGTCATAGGCTGGGCTTGATGATCTCAGAGGTCTTTTCCAGCCTCAATAATTCTGTGATTGTGTGATCATGATGTCCACCCTTTTCCTAGCCCTACCATCACTACGTAATGTCCCATTGTATAAACTGCTGAATCAGGACGGAAAACGGTCAGTTGTGCACAAGTAAAGGGCACACACAGGCTCTTACACCAGGCAGATCTCAAAACATGCTTCAGAGTAAGAATAGACCCTTATAGAGTGGACTTAAGCTCCTTGTGACAGACTTGATTCTTGTTGTTACCTTTTGAAACTCTTGAAATTCACAGACTCAAACAAGCCTATAAACCACATGCTGCAAAATATGAATTAATTTCATATTGCAGAAAGAAATTTCTCAGGGATCTTTCCAGGAAGACACCCACACCAACTGAGGATCTTTGAGCAGAGCAGAAAGACTTTTCTACACAAGTGCCCAGGGTGCCTCAAATGCTACAGCAAACACTGCAGCTGCCCAAGACTTAAGGAACATACAGACACTAGAATAAAGGAATGTGATCCAGTAGTTACTACACTCACACTAGCAAATATTTTGCACCATATTCCAAAAGCAAAATAATTCTGATTAGATCACCTGATTGTGTTTTTAATTTTTATAGCCATTAAAACTTCAAAGCACTTTTTGAACAGAAAATATATGTCCTATGTCGCACGAAGCTGTGCTAACCCTTTGGAGAACTCACCATCCCACCAAAGAGTGGTTATCCTTTCAGTAGTATTTAATGCAGTTGAGAGCTTGATTGTGATAGGTAGTTAAAACATTTCTAGTAAGAGAGGAGAAACTAAAAAAAATCCCAGGCTTGAGGAACTGTTTTTCCCACACAATTAAACCATAAGGACAGAGGTACCCAGAGGTACCTTTACTTCAGAAATATCCAGGCACCAACACTAACAAGTGTTCCAGGTCTTTCCAGTTTGCACAATGCTCTCTGCCTTCAACAGATAGAATAATTATGCTAATGGAAGAAAAACTTTCCAAAAAATAAAAGACAGCCAAATCTAAGAGACCTGTCAATGGCAGTGTCATCAGCAGAGTGATAACTAGTAAAGAGCGGATATCAAAGGCTGCCTTTTTCTTCCCCTCCATGCTCTGTTCTGTTTGAGCCCATGGTGGTCACAGCTCCTTTAACAATATTTATAATGAAGGAACAACGTTGGAGATGTCAACCCTGATTATTCATAAAGGTTCCTCGTGCCCAGCTCTCCCCTTAGGCTAACTGTAAAAGTACCTGATTCCCAATTCTCAAACACAAAAGCGCACAGAGCTTGAAAGCTGAGCTGACTAATAAAGTTTGCATATCCCTAAGAACAAGAGCACACAATGAAGAAGAAAAGGAATGGCAAGATTAAACAAAAACAGTAAGCTTGGATGGGAAATAATAAAAATTTAAAGAGGTAAGAACTTAGATCCCCCCCGTACTCCTATTCATTTACATTTCAGTATGTCCTGAGAAGTATCTGTTTTATCTCCCAACTGCTGCATCAAGGTATCACACACCACTAAGCTTAAATCAGATTTTGGAGCTGGAATGGGGAGAGGCTTTGAGCAATAGGTCTCCTAGGTCATTGAACTTCAGCTCAGGAGGCATCTAGAACAAGGGATAAGACTGACCCAGCAAAGAGTTCTGGCTTACTATTTCACTTTGGGGTCTTTACTGGTATTTAAACTACACATGAACATAAGAAATATGTTCAAACATACAGGACAATAAGACCATGACATGGAATTACCAGTTTTGGCACATCTCAGAGCACCTGACAAACACCAAGGTTTTGGGGTGAGACTGTCATAGACTATTCTTAATCACTCAGGGGACTAAAAGAGAGCAAGATCTTCCTTGTCACTCTGTTACACCTTAACTACATTACAACTGACTTCTGGAAAGTGTTGGTGTCACCCATGCTGGCCAAGCAAGTGGGCAGGTTGGAAAACACTTAGTAGGAGACTAAAAAAACCAATTTGTTTTGGTGAGGCACTCTTCCTGTTACAGCCATGCGAACCTGATATAAACAAGGGACAGCTGCAGGAACGAATAAAGCAACAAGAAGTACATAGAAGCTGGTGAAGCATCTCAATTACACATGTTCCAAATGAAAATATTTCTAGTCAAGGATCAAAATGACCCATTTTAAAATTCTTCATTGTTGTGTCTTTCCAACAGTTTTTCTTGATTTACAAGGGTCCAACCTACCTAGCTCCTGCAGGAGTTACAGACCTTCATCTAGCTAAACAGTTGTGTTGTTACTCTATGATATTCATGGAATTACAACTCCAGAAGAGTTATATAGAACTATATAGAACCATAGAATCATAGAATCATTTAGCTAGGAAAAGACCTTTAAGGTTGAGACCAACCAATAGCCTGGCACAGCCAAGCCCACCACGTCCCTAAGTGCCACATCTCCAGGTCTTAAATCCATCCAGGGATAGGGTCTCCATGGGCAATCTATTGCCATTCTTGACAACTCTTTCAGAAAAGAAATATCCAGCCTAAGTCTACTCTGATGCAACCTGAGGCTGTCTTCTTTTGTCCTATCACCTGGTATCATTAGTTAGAGAACAAACCAACCCCCACACTTCTCTACAGCTTCCTTTTGGGCAGCTGTAGCCAGCAATAAGGTCTCCCTGAGCCTCCTTTTCTCCAGGCTAAAGGACCCCAGTTCCCTCAGTCACTCCTAATAAGACTAGCTTCTCTACACCCTTCACCTTCCTGGCCCATCTTTTGACAAATGTCACCTAGAAACAGAACAGAACACATTCATTTCAACTGCCACCCCAATGACCTCAGTGTAATTCTACCAGAAAAATGCTTAGCCCAGTATTCATGATCCATATCCCACACCTCTAACAAGAGGACAGTGCACAGAGTGATGAGGGAACTGAGGAACAGTCACCAAGTCAGCTTACAAGCCATGAGGGTATGGCCTTTTTACTAATTAGCATGATTTCAAAAATAATTTGCTTTCTTATCAATGCCACAGTGTGTTTGATGACGCTGAATGCAAAGGAAGAAGCACAGTAAACTAACTACCATTTACCCATTCACTGCCAAATTGTTGAAAAGGGGTCATCTAAAAGGTCAAGAACGTTACAATATTACAAGAGATCTGTAATCTGAGCATATAATAAGCAGCAATCTAATTACAAAGTCAGAATTAATAGGGAGAGAGACAGAACAAGAAGATAAGTACAATACATTCAGGGAGGAATAATTAACCAAAACAGTGTTAGATCTTAGAACAAGACAACCTCACCTTTCCAGCCACTGTAGCACACTGCACATTGATTTTGTAGCACAACTCATTAGTCCAGTAGCAGCTCACCACAATGGTATCCAAACTTATTTGCTATTTTAAGTTTCTGCAGCCCAACTAGAGATAAGAACACTAAAAGACCTCCTTTTCATACCCTGAGGCACATTACTGTGGTGCAGCATGAAGCTGCAGCCCAGTTCTCCCTCTGTAATTCACAGCCCTTCATAAGAGCTCTGTCATGAGCTTTTGGGTTACAACAAAGAATTTTAAGATATTTGTGGTGAACTTAAGACCTGCTTCCACACCCAGGATTTTAAATATAAGAAATAATAAACTTCTGGAAAAAGTAATTACCTCTAAGCAGCACCCTTTATTCTGTGTTGCTTTTCCTGAGGAGAATTCACAAGCCCAATTTCCATTTGCAAAATAAACTTAGAAATCAGAACTTTCTGCTACTTTTATCAGGAGGATCTTTAATAAGGACCTATCCTGTGAAGCAGAAAGTGCTTTTCTTTAATAGGATTCAGATGGTTTGTGTTTTGATTGTCCTCCCCTCCCCAGTAGTTATTGGGTTCTCAGTGTTACATTCACACCCATCCTAGCCGCTAGGTCTCTAAACCTTTGAGACAGAAAGGATAATGCCTATATGCTCAAAGCCTTTGCAGATCTAAAGGCAAATGCAGGAAGTTCAGGCACCCTTTCAAGTCTTTATGGGATCTTCAGTCTGTCTGGGGAAGTTTTAGAGATTGTGAACCAAACTCACCTGCAGCTTATTCCGTGTTCAACAACATGCCTAGAAGGACAACAACTTTAAAGTAGTACTATCACAATGAGCGTGTTCTGAAATATTACTACAAACACATCTTGCTCAAATTCTTTCCTTAGTACATAGCCTTCTGAGTGAAAACACTATGCTTTGAAGAAATGTAGTCTAGGGGAGGAAGGGAAAGAAGGAAGAACCATGTAAGCGAACTCCCCTACAACACCACCAGGGTAAAAAGAACATCTAACTTTTCTTGTTATGAGCTGCTTGTCCCAGCTGTCAGGATACATTACCTGCCTACAACCTTCCTGCAAAGCAGACACATTTTTGCATGAATACTCATTAATCATCTATTGGAATTTCCCAGTCTACCAAGACAGCATCACTTCTTTTCTCCTGACTTCCTAGAACACTTAATCAAACTCTTACTAGCAGCTAAGCACAGAAACAGAAGCTCATAGAAAACTGGTGGCAAAACCAAGTAGCTTTTAAAAAAAACTAATTTCCTAGCAATGTGCTGTTGGTAAGCTTAGTTTTATAGGATATGCAGCAAAACATGCAGACATAGGAGACTGGAACAGCCTGCTCTCCATTTTGTAATCCTCACAGTCAATCTAGATTTAATAAGACAGTAATTGCATATTAAGTACTCATTGATTACCTAAAATATCATTATTAAGAAACACTAGCTATGTAACACATCTCTGTTAAGATAGTCACGTATCTATGACAGAGTTGTTAAACAGCAATAAGTGTTTATCTAAAAAATTAGCACTTGGCACATAAAATACACATCCTATTAAATCTAAGTGAAGAACATGCTGAAGACAAAGATCCTGCCTGCTTGCCTCAATTTTTCTGAGCCATGGTCTTCTTTCCAGCACCAAACCTTTGATTAGCAGTATTTTTCCTGAAGAGATACAAGATATTTTCAAGAAATATTAAGCCTTTCAAGAAATCCTTCTTAGAGCCTCTTTGGCTTGGTGACTACAGATTCACATTTCTGCTGCTCCTGACTCTGGACTTTGTCTACCTTACTCTATCCTCCAGTGCAGACAGGCTACCTGGAAACAGGTTTGTGCTCCTGTTGCTGCTTTGGGGGCTGCTTGATGCTGTTGTTTAATACAAGGGCAGCTTGAAAAGAAAAAGGCTATCAAATGGAAAAGTAGCTGTGGAACTGATAACAGACTGAGTTGAGGCTCTCAGAGTGGTGACTCAGGAAAAGTGTATGATATCAATGAGGAACTTACGTGCCTCTGTTAACCTGGGACACACCAATGAGATAAGCAGAAATGGAGATGGCAACCAAAGAAATGCATATAATTGTTGTCCCTTAGGGATACATTTTAAAGAAATAAAAATAATGCTCCAGCCACATCTGTCCAGGATCAAAGACTTCTGACAAAGAGTTGACAGGAGTCTGGTGAAACACACCACAACAATAATCGCCAAAAGGCAGATGCTGAAAACAGCGTATCGGCCCTTATGGTAAGTTCTCCTCACAAACAGGAGATGCTGAACTAACACAGACACGAAACAGAAAAGTTCACACTGAACATTTTCTTTAAGCCCAGAGAATTGCTTTTTTTGATACAAACGAGCTACTGCAAAGAAATGAGGCTTACTCTGTCCAGTGGGCTCTCCCTGGAATCACATCTGAAGCACCTATGTAGGGCAGCATAATGACATGTTCTATCTGTGGCTCACAATTCATCCCTTTCCCGGGTAAGTCCAAAACTCCTACAGACTCACTGGCTTCCTGCTGCAGCAATTAATTTGCTTTTCCTAGTAAGCAATTAGTTAATTTTTAAGAGCCCTTGTTGAGAAACACATATATATATCATTAACATCAGAGAATGATCTTATTGCCTTGCTGTTTATTAAAACACAAATTCAGAGAAAGGAAATTGGAAAGACTGAAGGTTAGAAAGCAAAATAATCCACCAGAAATTTGTCTGGAACATAGGAGGACTCAGTCATGGAAATTCTGTTTGAAGCTTCCCTGTCTGTTTTATTATGGATTCCATAGGCAGCTTCTAATTTAGTCTGGCTGTTAATACTCCTGCTACATCAAAAATTCTCTCTGCTGAACTTTTGTAGAGGCTTTTGTGTTAGACAAGCACTGGTCCTTTCCAATTTCACAGGTTCCTAATTACGGTATTGCAGTTCTCATTTGCACTGTAAACCAGATCAGGTTAAAAAAAACAAATAGTACTACTTTACAAGTGTTGGTAGAACTGTTTTGACAAGCTCCTGCATTTACACAGTGAAACATAAAAGGTTTGCAATAGCAGGTCAGCAACCAACTTAGCAAATTGTTTTGAGGTGCATTACTGTGAAAAGTGTATTACAGCACCTTCTATCCAAACCACCCTGTAAAATCTGGAATCTTCAGTTGCTAATCAAAGTGTTCATAATTGCTGCTTCTTTTAACCACACACTTTAAGAAAATTAAGATAAACAAATCCCTCAATGCCAACAAATGAAGGGTAAAAACCTACCAGAAGAATTAACCCACTAAGTGAACACTTAAAGCTTTAAATAGTCAACTAACTTTAAATGACTAATAAAATGGTGACAACCAAGACACTCTTGGTTTTCTTTTTACATGATTGCAATCCTGACAATATCCACAAAGGTGTTGCCCTTTTTTGTCAACGCATTGAGTTTACTGTAGAGCACACAATCCATAGTTTTCCCCAGTACCAGTGGTTCAGGGTCCCTGAGAAGCATTTGTTCAGTGAATGACACATTGTAACGAACCCAGTGATAATGGGGAGAAGTGGGAAATCTGACAGAAATACTTTATTCCTCGTTCCCACTATTGAGAATAAAACAGTAAGAGAGACACCTATCAAAAAATGGCAGTAAGCAATTTATTTGGTTGAAACACAAGCAGTGGGCTTTCTTTCCCTGCTCCCCGTTCTCTTACTTTGCTCAGAGCGGGCTTTTCATATATTTTTTTTAACTTCATTTTGCTTTATATTGTCAACCAAGAACAGAGTTCCTGAGGAGACAAACAGGGGGTAAAGAAGACAAATCTGTCTCTTTTGTGTGAGAGCTGTAGGCCAGAGTTATCAACTCCTCTACTATTCAAGACAGATTTGCATATCCAAGGCCACCCGAGGCAGAGAAGGCATTTTGAGTCTGATTTTTTTTTTCCACAAGAACACATCAGGGAGCAGAGCAAAATAAGGAAACTTTGAAAAAAAAAATCCAAGACACTACAGAGAGTTAAAAAAAAAATCACAAAACTTTGTGGAGGGGAAAAAAACTCTCATTCAAGAATTTCTTTCTTGGGGAAAAAAAACCCCAAAGCATTTTATGTAGAAGGGAGTTTCCAAATATTGTTACTAAAGTAACTTCATGGACAGCAATTTGGCACAAGAACTTCTGACTGGCATCCATTCTGCTTCTCTTAGTATCTTAATATAACACTATGATTCCCATATGCAGGAACTGAGGGTGATGGAGTAGCCACTCCATACCTTAACTACAGTTTGACAACAGGGAAAAAAATAAAATCCAAAGGCGTGGAACCAGAGCACCTATGCATCAACTCAACCATTAATGCCTCCAGTTTGGAAATAGTGGAGAAATACTGCTGATACAGGGTAAGATTCCAGTACAGCCCATCCCTAATCACACTGTGGGTCTTCCCACAGAAATAACACTGCAATTAACAGATCTGATTAACAGAATTAACACACCTACTGACTACAGAAGCTATTTTTAGAAATGCTCTTAGGAAAATAATAATTTATACAAACCTATTGAAGTTAACCTTTTATTGAGAATATGCATGAGACATGCACACTGCTAAAGACACAGTGCATAATGCACATGGCACCTCTATTGACTATCAGGAATCAGTAACAAATTAACTACTAATCCATTTCCACACACACTTCTTTTAATCTCTGATTTTGGGACTTGATCTTACCACATGTCCTGACAAAGGCAACTTTCAGTGCAAAAAGCTCTTACCTATAATGGTGTAGGAGTATTCTGGCAAATCAAAGTGTCATAGATCATTAGGAAAAACTTGTTCATGGAAAGGATCATCAGGCCTTTGGGGAGGGGATTAAATCAGACTCCCTGGATGTGTTTCAAAGTCGTGTAGATCTGGAGCTTAGGACATGTTTTAGTGGTGGCAGTTGGGTTGATGGTTGCACTCTATAATCTTGAATGTTTTTTCCAACCTAAAGAATTCTCTGATTTCATGAAGTGCAGCACTTGGCCTGAAGCTCCTATAACAAGTTGGAAGACAAGGTGCACTGCATTGCAATCCTACCATGCACTCAAGAGCAACAAAATTAAATTAATGTCATTTCAACTGAATTTTAACCCTACGAAATTACTTCAAATATCTTCTAGAACATCTGAGAGATGTCTAAGCTCTATTCTTATTCTGCTTCATAGGTACTAAGACTTTCCAGATACTAAAAGACTGATTTTATAAGGCAGAGGGAAAAGGATAAACCAGCAGTGAATCTTCAAAAACAACACTCATCTCACATCAGGCTTCTCTACAGGAAAAAGCTAAGCAATGCACACATAGATCTTACAGTTGCTCCAAAAATACTTAGTGCTTCTTTAGGATAACGAATAGATCATAGTGTCAAATGTTACAAGTTCACCAAGCTACAAGCACACGGTCACCAAACAGGATGGTT
The DNA here is from genome assembly GCA_013397515.1 of Upupa epops. Taxonomy (NCBI): domain Eukaryota; kingdom Metazoa; phylum Chordata; class Aves; order Bucerotiformes; family Upupidae; genus Upupa; species Upupa epops. Next base: position 431,674 of record VZRI01002141.1, on the reverse strand, counting down.
AGAGGCCATCTAGCTTGTTTTCAAGTAACACAGTTCTTGCTGTAAGTTAAAAGAAACCAGAGTTTTATAAGTGCAGTAACAACAGCTCATTGCTCCTGTTTCCATTTCCAGAACAGTTCACTTTCAGAACAGTTGATTCCATAGCCCAGAGTTTTATCATAGAATTGTGTAGGTTGAAATATAACTCCAAGATCACTGAGTCCAACCATTAACCCAACTGCCCCAGCCCACTGCTAAACCCTGTACCTGAGCTCCAGCTCTCTATAACTTAAAACACATTCAGAGATGGTGGTTCAGACTTCTCTGTGGGCAGGCTGTTCCAAGGCCTAATGACCCTTTCCACAAAGAAGTTTTTCCTAATGTCCAAAGTAAACTTCCCCTGGTGCAACTTGAGGCCTTTTCTTCTCCTCTCAGTGGATTGCTTCCCTTCCAGGAAATCTGAGCTAGAGAAGAAGCTGCAGGAGAACATAAAGCCTGAAAGACTGTATAACATTTGCCTTGGTTTGCCAGTCTTTTGGGGTAGAATTATCTCACCTTTCCTGGCCAGAGGCAACCTGCAGTGATCAAGGCAACCAGTAGTTCAGCATCTACAGAAAACTGGGCAAACCAGTCAAGTCTAAAAGTTAACTCTTCTTTGGAAATGGGACTGCTGAGTACCACTAGTCAGTTGCAGATCTACAACATGAGTACAGCTTCAAAAATTAAATATCACCCTTCTCAATAGAAGTCAGTTGAGTAATTCATCATTCTGTAACACCATAACAGACACTTTTTCAGCTAATGTAAATAAGTATGCTCTGTAGTCACACAGGTTTTCACTCATCCTGGATTTAGTACAATTTTACTATAATATTACCTTATTTTTGGTCAAGTGAGCCTCAAACTGTTATCTTACATACACCCACAAGGAAGAAGTTGGATAGAAAACAGACACAACAGCTGCCAGTTCAAAATTCAGCCCAAAAACGTCTTGTTTGAGGACCGATGAAGTGAGGCCATTCTCACTTCCACATGCCCCTTCAGTACATAAAAATTCAGAAATTGTATCATTGTTTGAAAACATACTAAAAATTATTATTCTTGAGCTAATGCAAATACACAATCTCCATATTCCTTGCCTCCCCCAATGTAGTTTTACAAGCTTTTGCTCAGTGCCAGCTGAATGTAGACTTGAGAGAGCTTAAGGAGAATTTGAAGATACATGCAAAATCAAAGTCACTCAGTTATAACGTTACTTCAAATATTCAGATGTTCAAAGACAGTCATGGAGCAGCAGAAAATGAACTTCTTTAAAATTCATGTCTTTTCTAAGCCTAAATGGATTAGCAGCAGATTTGAGGTAATTAATATAATTACAAGTTTCCTAGGGAAACATGGCATAATACACTCATTAAATGAAGTGCTACCGTTGTTCTGTGCATGACTCTCAGATTATTTTAACTGGGTGCAACATGTGTGAAAAGTTTTTTGGACCAGACACCTTTGCTTGCGCTGAACGGTCGCTCCCTCCATAAGTAGCTCCAACTGACTTCAGAGAAAACCCACTTGAGCCATTAATTAGATGTTTTCAACCTATGAAGGTAAAAGTCCTTCCTTCTCAGGCAAATCCTGTGATGGATATTGAATGGAAGTCAGTGGGAGCTTTTCTGTGGGAATGACTGTTGAATCTGGCCTCATGGTTCCTTCCTGATATTCTCCACTGCTGAATTTAGGACACACCACGGCTAACTACACAGTACATGCTATTTGGGACAGCCCAGGTTTGAAATAGTTTAATAGAAGCATCAAATCAATTAGATTTTTAATTTTTTAATTGTGTTCTGCTCAATGCTATCGCCAAGCAAAGGAATATTTCACATACTCATTACAGAGACAAAAATGCCATTAAATTCCTTATGAAACGAGAACAGGGGGAATTCTCTGTGGCCATTAATACACCTCACACACCAATAACTCCATATAGCTATTAATAAAACTATTTATTCATTTATTTATTTATTTATTAACAAATCAGACAAACCACAGCACTCCCAGTCTAGACAATGTCAGGAACACAAAAGCTGCCTCTTGGTGCAGGGAAAAGATCTCCACTTTGATACCCTCTCTGATCTTTGTCTGCGGTTTGAAAATTGAGGGAAGCTGCTGATGCACTTGTCAAAGCAAGCAGCTGCCAAAATTAGGAACTGGCTAATTAAAAAGGGAATGACTATTTATTTTATGATCTGTGTGAACTCAGGAAGTTCTGACACAGAGGAGGGAAATTAAACAACTTCTCATTTTGCCTCCGTGCTTTGAGAGCCATGTCCAGTAAGGTTACAGATAGGAGAGTGATAGGTCCAGCAGGGATTTCTACCAATTAAGCCCCTGCACTCTTGGGGGGTTGGAGGTGGTTTTTGAACCACGAGTTATTTTTGCACATATCAAGGGCTGCAGTGTCTAGCCACAAAAGAGCTCCATTAAGAGCAATGGTACAGGCTTTGCTCAGAGCTGTCATGCTCTCCTGCAAGTCCAAACCTCTAAGAAGATTTCAGCAAGAGAATGGTGATGGCTCAGATCTATAATACTATCAAAAGGATAACATCCTGTGCTTTTACTTAGCCAGCCTTTACATTTTCTACAATCAAGTAAAGAAAGAAAAAAAAAAGGAAAAAGATTAGAGGTTTAATTAACAGAGACAGCTGGATGATACCAAATCTGTTCCACTGCAGACTATTTTGTCCTATGTGCCACACAGCATCCCAAGAAGCTCCAACTCACATTCTGTTAATATCTAAAACAGCTTTCACATTTATTATTATGTTTTTTTAAATCAAAGGTGCTATTTATATCTGCTTTACATGCAAATAACTGTAGTCATTTGGGAATCTCTGTCACACAGGAAACAACGGAGTAAACTGATTTTGAGTCTGGATATGAAGGGAGAGCCCTCTGTACTCTGCGCTAGTGAGGCCATGTCTGGAGTATTGTGTCCAGTTCTGGGCCTCTCAGTTCAAGAAGGACACAGAGCTGCTGGAGGGTTTCCATCATAGAGCAACAAAGATGATGAAGGAAGTAGAATACCTCCCTTATGAGGAAAGGCTGAGGGAGTTGGGTCTCTTTATCGTGGAGAAGAGGAGGCTAGGGGGTGACCTCATTAATGTCTATAAATATGGGAGGGGTGGGTGTCAGGAGGATGAAGCCAGGCTCTTCTCAAGGTCATCTTTGTGTAGTTCCCCTGTTATCTAAGAGGTACTAGTTAGAGACCTGATGATCCATTTGGATCCCCACAGCTCCATGGGACTGGATGGGATTCACCCCAGAGTGATGAGAAAGCTGGCAGATGAGCTTGCTAAACCGCTCTCCATAATTTATCAGAAGTCGTGGATCACAGGTGAGATCCCAGATGATTGGAAGTTGGCGAATGTGACCTCCATACACAAGAAGGGTCAGAAGGATGATCCAGGTAACTATAGACCTGTTAGCCTCACCTCAGTTCTAGGCAAAGTAATGGAATGGTTAGTGCTGGGTGCTATCATGCAAAAACTGCATGACGGCCAAGAGAATAAGCCCAGTCAACATGGGTTTAGGTGGGGTAGGTCTTGCCTGACTAACCTGATCTCCTTTTATGATCACGTGACTCGACTGGTTGATGAGAGGAAGGCTGTGAAGGTGGTGTCCCTGGATCTCAGTAAAGCATTTGACACGGTCTCCCATGATATATTCCTGGCTAAGATGGCAGCAAGGGGCTTTGACAGGAATATTCTATGCTGGGTCAGGAACTGGTTGGATGGACGAGCCCAGAGAGTGGTGGTTAATGGTGTTCTACTAGGCTGATACATAAAACTAGGCTTTGCTCCAGTTAAGCAACAATAATTTGTTCTGAGTTTGATAGGCCCTTCTAACTAATGGTGTCATCAGTAAACATCTGGCTCTTTCCTCGCAGATTAGGCCTCCAATGAGGACAGTGTGTTTATAATTCTAATTTGGAACACAGCACATTAATATGCTGGTTCCCACCATGTTTGCCTTAACCTGCTTGGAGAAATTACAACTACAAACACCTCGTACACAGCACCTTGAAACTAACGGCTTGTACAAACAACACCGGAGACAGTGCAGACTCGTGCAGATGATTAGACCCACTTCAGAGACAATCATGATTAGCACACTGGCTTGAAGCCATATTTTACACATACCCAAAGCAGCTGCTCCTCAGCTCCTGTCCCAGGCTAATAGACCCACCTCCACTATTACTAATAAGCCCTTTCAAGAGAGCCAGATGGCCAATCTGAAACAGCCCCATCTTTTTCCTGAGGTAGGCAAACCAGAGCTGTGGAACCAGAGTTGGCTCCGAATCATATTTCCTTGGGCTCTGGGAGCTGGTAGGAGGACATACAAACAGGCTCCACCAAAGAACACAAATGCTGGTACCATCCATTATTTAGAATCGGTGTGAGGCCAACATCTGCCCTTCCAGATGATCCTTTCCTGTAGGTGCAATGAAGGATGATGAAAAGTACAGGGCACTGCAGGAATTGGTGTATTGCAACACAGACTGCTGCTGTTACTTGCGGGATTTTCTTGCAGACCTGGCAAATCCCTGCCTGCAGCAAGCAGAACTGTTCAGCTGTCCTTCCCGAACACTGTATGTACTTGACAATTGGGTGGTTTTACATATTTAATAAAAGTGTCATATTTAATCAGTGGAACTGGGCTTTAAAAAGGATTTTGTGCTCCTTAGCAGCAATGGGAAGTATTGAAAGCCAAACAGAGCTGTGCTCTGTTCTAAGACCTCTTTTCTTTCCCATTATCCAAGTTTTGATTTAACCAGTTCTGTTTCTAAGTCAGCAAAGTCAAGATGTTCCAAAAACTTGATGCTATGGGGAAACCCATAATTTCAGATCATTAGAGAGAAATCTCATATTTTGTTTAGAAGTAAACAGTGAGTTGCTGGTGAGAGACATGGACATTGAGGTCACCTGCCCCATCAAACCACATCTGTAATGACGAATTATTCTCTTCCCTTCCCCTGTGATGCAGAGAGTACTTTGTTCCTCAGTGCTGACGACTGAATTTCATCAGAGTGTGTGTCTGCGGGAACTATCAAAGATAATTTGCTGAACCAGGGGAAAATGAACTTCACCCTAGAAGCAGCAGCAGGTCACATTGCCTCTGCAAAAGTAATAGCAGAAATGAAGCCCTGGCAAGAACAGCACAGCGGCAGCTCCTGGTGTGCTGCTGTCCTAGAGCAACAGACAGAAAAAATCTCTTTACTTTTGTCTGGTGGGGATACCCACAGATTTGCAAAGACATGAAGCTCCCCAAACACAGATCTCATCCCTGCACCTCACTAGCAGAGACAGAAAAATGGATCACTGTATGAGGGGAAAAAACCCTCATGGAAATGTGCTGAAAACAATTGAGGCCTGTCACTCCTCTCTGCATTAAAGGCAGATTCCACAGTAGCTACTGAAGCTCTCTGGGATCTCTTGGGATAAAAGCCAGATAGAAATGTATAAAGCATTGTTCTATTTTCCCTGTACTACCAGACTTGTGGGATAAGCACACAAGACATCCCTTCAATTTAAAGGAGAGTTCTGAAGAACAGTCGTATTTCACAGCCCAGATCAAGTGTGAGCCTGAATCTGCATCACCATCCATACCAGCAGCTGAGAACTCAATTAGACTTGCCTTTGGAGCACACAGGATTTTGCTAGATGGGCATAACCAGTGTCATCTTGCTACAAGAATTTCAGATGGTTTTCCTACTTCAGTGCAGCAGGTCAGGCTTGATGGGTCTCTGAGCAATCTGTCATATTTGGAGAAGTCTCTGTGTGTTGTACAGGGGTTGGACTAGATGACCTTTGGAGGTCCCTTCCAACCCAATACATTCTATAATTCTATGAATAAAAATTATCTTCCTGCATTCCTAGGAACATGGTATGATATACCTGTGGAAAAACTGGGCACAGGCATTGCCGGTTTTCTCTTTTCATTTCTGAGTTGTGCAGCACTAAGCATTTTTCAGGGGAGAAAGAGTATGTTTGCTTCTTTCTTTTGTTTATCCCACTGAGGGTGAATTAATAAAACAAAAGAGGGGAAAAATTGATCAGAGGCAAAATTGAACCCTTTGTTTCAAGAGGAAAAGCAGGTTCATGGTTCTTGCAAGTTTCATGTAATTAACAACATAAACCAGAGAGCACTGGCTACACCAGACATCGCTAAGACTTCAAGCTTTACCCAGTTATTTGGGACAAATCTTTGGGATTAATTTTACCATCTGAGAAAGTTGGTTTAACAGGACAATTGGGAATGAAGTCTTAATCCAACAAAACTCATGTGCCCTGAGCAGCCACTACTGAAACTACCCATGTTTTTATGGTAATTCACAACTGCAAGCCCTCCTCAGTCTGCTACTTATGGGGTGGGGGGTGTAAAAAAGCACTTCCATAGAGTGAGTCTCCTGCTCAATTACACTGTAACAAAGGTGCAAAGTTTTAGCTGAAGACCTAAGATCTTGTTGCTTATTATTCCCCACCACTGTTAATGCACCATTTATTTAATGCCAGGTTTCGTGCTCTGAATTAGCTCGTGATGCAGCGGAGAGTCTCCTGTGAGTAACGGTTCCATTTGCACATGTCAAACACCCCGCCCTGTTTAGTCCTATCCCAACTCCTTAATGTCTGAACCAGAAGCATCCAATCCATTCCTCTTGATCTAAACAGCTGATTTAATACCCCTGGACAAAGGGGTGTTTTGGTAAGGTCCCATGGGACTCACAGTCACAAAGAAGGGATCGTTGAACATACATAAAAAAAACAAAGAGGTAGGAGGCAGGCAGTCTGATCTTTATGACCCACTGATGATTCTATCAGTAAGTAGAAGCATAAATCTAGCTCTTGATCTAACAAAATACTATTTTCCTTCCCTTTACTCTATATTTTATCTTTTATAGCCAGTAAAACATTAAAGATTACAAAAGGTTATATTCTCACCAATATTTTTGCTCACTGGAAATAAATTCCAAGTTGAGCCAAGCAGAGGTTCCAGTGGCAGCAGTAGCTCTCCTGCAGTTGGTTGATACTGAACACATGAGCAGCACCATTAATACCAAGAAAACCCATCTGGAAAACCTGACATTGAAGTTGAATCAGCCTAAGAACCTCTTTATGATTTAATGGCACATCTATACATTGATACAAAGCTGAGCTCTTTCCCAATGCCCTGGTGTAGTGTTTACTGCAGAAAGTAGAATTCCTTCCTTCACCATGCCTTTTTGAACACCCCCAAGTACTAAAAGCACTATCTATCTTCTTTACTGATACCCCTGAGCTCTAGATCAAGGTTCTAGACTTGTCCTGAGGTTTTATTCTGCAAGTTAAGATAATTGTAGGGGCAAAAAACCTGAAGGGACAACGAAGGGACTTCAGAAAGATGAGAATGAGAGCAGACTAAATCTCTGATCTAGTGCAAATCTAATTACTTCAGTCACTCTGATTATATGAGTGTGAAGGATTGGCAGAGACAAAAAAGAGCGTTAAAAACTAAACACAGACTATGCAGGAGTATTTTTCTTCTCTTTACTTAAAGAGATTTATCTCTAATTGAAAAGGGAAATTGAGGCACTGACAAAGTAAATTGCTTTGATAACGTCAATAGAGTAAAAGCAGCAGGGGAACAGCAATCAGACAATTCTGACTCACACGGTGTTACTTTTTACCTTCTGTCGGTAAGTCCAACCTGCTGCCGGAATAATTCAACAAAGAAAATTTGCTTTAGAGAGACTGTTTTAAAAGGTGTAGTCATGGCTACACTGGGAAAATGCAGAAAATCTGTCTGGGGGAAGGACAACTTACTTATAAAACACATTAACAACTGTATTAATCCTGAACCAAGAGCATTTTCACATCACTTTATAACTGGTGATGACCCTCATGGTTCTTTCCAGTTTGGTTTTTTTACTGTAACAGATTTCTTAGCAGCATAAGAATATGATTAATACTAACGTGATGATTAAGATAAGCTAATAGACAAAGAAAATCTGGGATCAAAGAGCTAGGACATCTGCAAGGCCAGAAACTCTGAAGAAGGTCAATGGAAGCACAGAGCTGGCTGAAGGGCCTTAAAAACCAGGTAAATTCCTAATATTAGGAGGTAGCCATGAAGTACAAAACTCAAACCCTCAAAGGTTTGTAGACATCTAATTCCCCTTGCTAACAAGGACAGATCTAGATCTTCAAAAGACTTTCAAGTGCCCAATATTCTGCCCTGAAAATGTAAGATACAGACCTGAATTCATAGATGACTCAAGTTCAGCATTTCACTTGGAGGGAACCACCAGGCTCCTGAGCCCCAACAGACACATCACACCAGGGATCCTGGTATTGCTTTCCCATCTCTTGGTTTTGTTTCACACATCACTCACCACAAGCCCTTTTTCCTTTCTAGTACTTCATTAGCATCATAGAATGGCTTGGGTTGGAAGGGACCTTAGTGATCATCTACTCCAAACTCTAGGCCTTGGGCAATGACACCTCTCAACTAAACTGGGGGGCCTTAAGGCCTCTTCCAGCCTGGCCTTGAACATCTCCAGGGAGGGGGCAGCCACAACCTTTCTGGGCAATCGATTCCACAGTCTCTCCACACTTGTGCTGAATAACCTTTTCCTGAGATCGAGTCTGCTCTTCTTCACCTGCTCTTCTTCAGTTTAAAACCGTTTCCCCTTGACCTGCCACTAGAGACCCTTGTGAAAAGTGGCAGCTCTCCCGTTGGACCCCTCCAGGTATTGGAAGGCAGCTGTGAGGTTCTTTCCTGAGTCTTCTCTTCCCTAGGCTGAAATTAGAGCAAACCAATCTGTTTGTGTGAATTACCTGCTACTCACTCAACTTCATCCTCTTTTAAAGAACATGTTTACAGAGCCAAGAGACATGCCTTTGTAGCTTGTTCATCGAACATAGAGAGGTATTCTGGGCTGTGACCTACACTAATCCAAAAATCATAGAGTCAAAATATGTGCTACACAGTCCATTAAAACCAGAGAGAGAAAAAGAAAAAAGTAGGTAGCAGCTTCCCTTCCTGCGTTCTGTGCTGCTGAGTCTGAGCACGGTCAGTCTCTGATGATTCTGTCAGTTCATCAGTTACCTTCGTGGAGTTCATTATTTTGAGCCTTTTGGCTCCCACACTGTTCCAATTCCTTGTTTTAAAAGGCTGCACGAGCCTTGTCACCAGTTACAGTTTCTTTCTGAAATAACTCCCCTTGTGATTTCTTGCCACAATCCTGTCTTCTTTGCATGGCAGTAAATGGGGGTGGGGGGGAATAATGAAAAACTATCAAATCCCACACTATAAGAGTCTTATTTTCTTCAGCATGACTCACGAAATCTATCAGAGCCCATGTGCAGGCAGGGTTGGAACTGATAAGTGAACCTTGCGCTAAGTAAAATAAATTAGCCCAAGACACAAGAGGAACAGAAAAATGAGGAAAATTGTCCCAACTACCCACATCAAACATGCAGTGTATGGGACCTGAAAGGAATACAAAAATAAAAGCTATTGCTTTAGTAAGAATTTCTCTGTTTCAAAAAAAAAAATAAAGAAAAAAAACCAGTCTTCCACTCTCCCAGATGTAACTACAACTCTCTTTTCACCTTGATTTAAATAAGATTCTTTAACATAAAGGGTTTAATAACAAAAAAACCTTTGCAGTGCTGAGTGCATTTGCCATACACAGACTTGCAAAAGACAAGGAAAAACACGAATCCTCTTGTCACCCATCGTTTGCAATGACATCATCACGATTTTACGGTCCACAACTACTGCAGACTACATCCTGGTTTCTGCTTTCCTACTCACAGGGAAAGGTCCTTCATACAAAGAGGATGGCAATTCAGAGTGAAGAGTTAACGGTTAAACCTAAACCACACCTACAAGGGCTTCCTTGCACCAGATTTTTTTAAATGGAGGAGGTGACGCCTTTAGTGTTTTTATTGCACAATGCCAACTGTTGCTTTACTGATATAGATAACTACATTATTGCTAATATATGTGCAATAAGTTAATGGTAGTAGCTTTAAAGAGAAAATAAAATTAGAATATTAAGCTAACAAGGCAATATTTAATATTTTTATTGTAAAATCTTCAAAACATTTTTCTAAAATATATACCCATTTTTAGTGCTTCATAAATCAGAAGATTTTAGAGGGTTTTTTGTTGCATTTATTTTAAAATCAAATAGCACTAAAGCTAATTTAAATAAACCTTTATGTGTAACATAATTTCAAAATGTTTAATAAAGTTAACATTTCATAAGACCACCACTCTGAGTCAGATAATTCATCCTACACCAAGAGGTAAAAGAGATTTAATGATTATTTCTGATCATAATAATAATGAAAGCAGATTTTCAAGTAAGTTCAGCATGCACTTAGCAATATCCTCCACAAATCTTGTTGTTTTCACCCTACAGGTAAACCACGACCTGAAAATAAGCAGAGATAAGGACACTTAGCATAGGAGAGAAGAATATTGGCTGAATTCCTTAGTGTCTTTTCAGTCAGGAATTCACAAGTAGTATGCTCTGTTCCACACTTCACATGCCTGCATGTATTCTTACCATTTAACCTTAAATAAAAATGTCTCATTTTATACTACTAAGCATTAAAGAGGACTTTAAAGCCACACTAAAAGAATTTACTTAGTACCTTCTTTTCTGAAGACACTGAAGATACATACACTGAACATAAAGTCACCTCACACAATTGAACAAACTCTTTCGGTATTAAAATTTTTACAAAAAACCTCCCTGTTGTGATGCATTGATCAGAACATAAAGGGAAGGAAGGCACAAACAGAAATGAAAATATCCCCTTCAGAAAAGCTACTGAACTGGCACCTGTATTTTATCAGTAGTAAAAGATTGTGAAAATGTAATGAGTGTGCAATTGAATTCCAAATGTAGCAAAAGGCATAGCGACTTACTGAACAAGTACCTGTCTTAAATCAGGAAGCAGCAAATAATTTCAAGAACAAAAACACTTCCTGTTAAAGAAAGGGGGAAAATGCCTTTACAGCCATTGTTATCATTAATCTACCCTTTGAAAGGTTATTTCTAGGAAGCGTTTCAGTGTGGAAAACTTCTAACATGATTAGACTGTAAAGAAATCATTTGGGTTGCCCTAGACTAAAAGATCATAAAATTCGGTGAAGCATTCCAGAGCCCCAGTTGGTTGCCACATTAAAAATACTGGGAGATGAAACTGTTTTTTTGACATGAAGGCTTAGAGCAGAGTCATGGAATGTAAATGTTTGGAGAGAACAGAGGTCTTCATAGATAGGGAGATGTACGGGGGCGTTTTGTTTTGGCTGCAGAAATCCTTGAAGCTTTCTCTGAGCTCCCTCTCGTGAGCAGTTGCTGACAGAGCACCAAAAACACCAGCAGCAGCAGCAGCAGCATGCAAACACCAATTCGTATCTGGTGTTGCAATTTCATATCGAGTTAATTCTTCCCTAGTGCATCACACCCCAAAATAACTTGCAAGTAGAAATGCTTGGTTCCAAGGATATTTTCCATATATCTATCACTCCCTTAGGAAAAAAACAGGGTAAATTGGGAGATGTCTGGCAAAAATCTGCTAAATCTGCTTCTCTAGCTGGTAGAACCACAGATCCATTTTGGTTGGAAAAGACATTCAATTTCAATTCCAAGAACGATGTTTCTGAAGAACTCACTGGAGACAAAATTACATTCAAGGAGCAGCCTTCAACCCCAGTTACAACAATCTTTGGAGATCATTACTGCTTTTTAAAACGAGTATGTAGCTTTTAAATATTAATGAAAAGGGTGTTGTATATTCTGTTAAGTGTTTGCATCTAGCAAAGAACCATCTTACTCACCCCTGCCCACCCCACTCCAATGCAAGATGTTGCCTTAAGTTTTGACTGAACTATAATTAATTTTGATTAAACCATTGTAAATCAGTTTTGCTTAGAAATCATCTTGCACTGCTCAAGAAACTAGCACAACCTAGTACAACCTGACTTACTCCACACCTTCAAGCATGTAGCAACTTTATCGTACTCTGAATTAGATGTTTAGACTCTAACTCAGACAAATTCTTCTGAAGCTGTATAAGGAATAGTAAAAGTCACCCTTGTGACTGGAAACCACAAGGACACCATCTACAAAACGTCATTACTTTGTGAGATGATGTTTAAGGAAATCCTATCCAAAGATGCTCGTCTTTAGCCCTATATCCCCATGTCTGATATGCACCAGATCTGCTAAGAAGCTAGTACATACCCAGTTAAATCCTTCTACTGCTGCTTGTTGTGTAATTTGGGATACAATGTTGTCAATGAAGTGTAAAATATCAAAGGAAAACTTTTGACTGGTGTGTGTGTAATTGAAATGGGAATTCCAGAGAACAAATGCAAGAAACTAAAATCTGCCAGATGGGAGAATTGTTAGTGAAATGTTGCAATGCTGCCAAGCACCATTCCTCAAAGGTATTTCTGAATTTCACAGACGCATAGAAAAAAAATAAAAATAGAATAGAATGATGTGTTAGAAGAGACCTCAGAGATCACCTAGTTTCAACCCCCTTCCATAAGCAGCAACACCTCTCACTAGACCAGGTTGCCCAGAACCCCACATCCAACCCAGCCTTGAACACTTCCAGGAACGGTGAAGCCCCAACTTCCTTGGGCAACCTGTTATAGCGCCTCAGCACCCTCAAAGGATGGAATTTCTTCCTAAACCCCAATTTTAATCTGTCTTTTTTAATCTACCTTTTAGCTTTATTTTTGCAATATATCTCCATGAAAAAAGAACTACCTTATACCTTAGTGAGCCTGCAACCAAATGACAGAATCTACACCAGAGCTTGCAACTAGTGTCCCAGAGAAGAACAAACTGAGCCAATAATAATAATAAACCAGTTAAGTTTTCAAGAAAGAAAGCACCCACAATGCTAGCAAAGAGATTGTGATTACCTTTGAGAAAGCTTCTAGATCTCATGGGAGACTAGCTTGCTTTCTAGCTTCCAACTCAGCCAAACTGGCCCTGGAAATCATGCCGGTTCATTTAACACAGCCTTGCTCCCAGTTCTGAATGTCATGTAGTGATGAGGCAGAGCACAGTCCCCACCACATAGTTCTTTCCCGACTGGAAAAACACTTGCCCTTTGATTTCTTCGTAGAAGGAAATCGCACATCAGGGCAAGGAAAGCTTATAGAGATTACTTGTCTGATTGGATTCAAAGAGCAATCTGCTACCTCAGCACTACTTGTACTAAATGTACAAATGCAGGCAAGGAGGCAGTTTGTAAACAGGTGTGAACATCACTGCTCCATCAGGCATTAAATTGGAAGCATTTCTGAAAAACCAGATCATTTGTGCATTTAAGTTACCAATATTTTAAAAGCTCAGTGTTTTTTACACCAAATCTTCCTTGCAGTGTACAGCCCCTGGAATTTCAGCAAAACATTCAATACTGTCAGTTTTCAAAGCAGCATCAAACAGGCCCTTGTGAGTTCGTGTCGTCTTTTGCAAGAGGCTATTTTAATAAATAAACCTGGAAAGCAGTGGTGAGTTTAGCAGCTTTTGAAACACAGCTATGAAGCTGATAGGAAACAGATGGTACTTCCAGGTGGTTTGGTACTTCCAAAGGAGCAACAGCTGGGAAAGAAATACATGATTTCCTCTTACAGCAGTTACTTGCTATCTGTGGGTGCAGATATATGGGAGAACCAAGAGGGCTCAGCTGCACCCCCTGCAACAAGTCAGCCTCTCTCCTCTGCCCTCCGTCCAGGGACCAAGTTCAACAATCATAGCTAAAAGAAAAGCTTTGCTTTTTTACCTCTTCATCTCAGCATCTGGATAGATCTTTCATACAGTAGGAAATGTCAGTGTTATACCAAAATATGGGTTATTTCATTCAGACCCACCACCAGAGCCAAGGGATTTCTATAGTGCAGATTTGCACCAATCTTGATAGTCCCTGGTTTGTGAAAGCATTCACTTGTTTTTGCAGTCCCAATTATCAAATGAATTATTCATTACTGTTCAAGCTTCTCTTGGTGAAACTGCAATCGTATTGCTGACTGGCTAAATAATTCTTTACTTTGAACTGAAGTGACAGTGATAACTGCTGTCTACTCCCCACATGCAGGAGAGGCTTCACTCAGGAGTCTGATGCTGTCTGACCTGTGGGTGTGATTTTTAGGATTATAAGGAGGTATAATGGGGATGGTTCTGTAGGAGACACATAGACCCTGAATTCTCATTGACAGCCTCTTAACATCTTTGAGCCCAAATTGCCAGGGTGTCTTGGCTTGTAGGAGCTCAACCAGCCTTTCTGTTGGTTAGGGAGGATTAAATCTCTCAACTGTCCAGTTCAACACAGACCAGAAACACAAGTTCATGCAGCCCTGAGGGGTTACTTTAGGTTACAGTAATCGACCTTCAACATCACTCAGCCTGCTCCAACCCCAGCAACTTCTCAAGGGCACCACAACCCTGCTCACTGCATGGACAGTGTTACCCAGCAACAAGGCTTCTGCCACAGACAGGCAGATTTTAGTATTGCAGTGGGGTTCAAAAGTCTTCAGAGAGAGAAGGGGCTCAGGTTATAGCATCATTTATTGGGAGGGGAAATAAAAAAAAAATACCACATCAGAATGGTTTTGCTTCTGCAAACTAAGTAATTAAACAGGGGAAAAAGGTCTCTGAGAAAGATGATTTCAACCACGAGTAGCGACCCTTGGAGAAAAAAACAAAACCACCACAGTAAATGAGTAGTGAAGGATAAATACAGTTCAACTAGATGCAGTTTTCAAATTAAAGGTTTCAAAGACACCCATCTTAAAGTAAAACTTGAGTTTTATTTTTGTTTTATCAGAAACATCATACAGAGGCAGAGTCTTTCACAAGCTCTGCTCACCATTTATCATTGGAATGTTAGTTCTTTGGCTACATGCTTAGGACCTTCGGCACAGTCAAGCACAGCAGTGCCCACAGCACTGGAAGTAGACTACATCAGCGGTCTCGCAGGTATAAAAGCAAGTCAAGGTTAGCTAGGCTTTCTTTTTCACTAGGATTACAGTAAAATGAAGAGCAAACACCACACAACCCTGGATTTGGGTTTCTTCCATAACAGTTTTCAGTCCTCTCCACCACATAGGTTCAGCAGTGCTCTCTGGTAATCCCCCTTCGTATCTTGCTGTAAAGCAAGGGACAAAACATAAAATACATATGAAGAAACAATCATAAAATATGAAAGCATAAACCTGTGAAGCAGACTGTTTTGCAGCAGATGCCTTAAGCTGGAGGAGACTACCTAGACTGTTTTACTTACATGTGAATTGAAATGAATTCTCATTCTTGCCAAACAAATGCAAAGCCAAGAAGGCTAGAGATATTTTCATATGCAAAAGACTAGCAACAAAGGAAAGCTCAAAGCCTTGATTCTGATCCTTCACACCAACCACCATAACAATCACACATCAAGTTCAGTATTGTGAAAAATAGCTTATAATCTAAAACTGACATCTTCAGGAGATGATTCTGGCTTAAAATTTTGAACCAACTTCATCTACGTAGAGCTGTACGTACCTCATGCTATTGTAGGTGTGGGTAGAAGACTAGTTTATAAACACCAGATCTTTGTCCCAAGTTAAAACCCAGCATAGGAGCAGACAAATCGCTGACTAAAAACCCTGCTCCTTGAGCACCAGAATAAAAGGAGGCAACAATTTAGATGCTGTGTTTTCATTCAACGATCACAGAGCAATTGTGGGTTTTCTTTTTTATTTTTTGGTATAATGATAGGGACAGGGGGACAGAATTTTCCTTCATCACAGGACAGCTGACTGCACAAAGCCTACACACACCATGAAGTGGCTACACCAGGAGCTGTTCCACCCATATCCTGTGAAGTGTGTTTTCCAACAGTGCATGAAAAACAACCTATTATTCTCACCTCAGCCTCTAAAGTAACTCCCATAAAATCGCACAGTACAATCAGTCCCACAAAGACAGCTGCAAAGGTCCATACAATTGGTATAAAAAGAAAGCCAAAAAGTTTACCTGGATGAAATAATAGAGAGATTTTCCATATTTCCTCTTGAATTCACTCTTAATTTTCAACATGTCAACCTCACAGCGGGAAACCATAATCCTGATCAGAACCTTGTCACGGGTTCCCTTGCCCTACAAGCAGACACATGTTTAGAACTGTAACTGCTGAAATATATTAGGTTCCATGGCCTTTACTGTAAGACAGCACACTACGGGCAACCAAGAAGTAGCAATGAAAAAGAAAAAACTAAATCCTCTTATGTCATTACTACAATCATGAATTTGAGCACAAGTACACCCTTCTCATCTAACCAAGCTCCAGTCTCAAATCTAGCTACTTAGACTGCGCGCAGCCGTTCTGCTTTACCTGGAGGTCTTCCTAGTACCACCCAGTACCTGTCACCAGGCACTTTCATCCCTTTTCTTGAGAAAAGGTTTTGAGACAAATTACTGTCTTATTTCAGCAGATTTCTCTGCTATCAGCTCTTAGTTACCTGCAAAAGATGGGTCTAACTTTGCTAAATATATCAACTGATCCAATGCAGATTGTTGAAAGAGACTCTTCCATATATCTCCCTATACCAGATGCATCTGGTGAATAAAAGTGCCTAAAGAAGAAAAATGTGATGAAGCAATAGAAAAAAAAGAATTTGAAGTGAGAGAGTCTTTCCTACCTTCATGGAATCATACAGTCTGTCCGCAAAATACAGCTGCTTATTCTGAATGCACTGGACTGAGGAGAGAGAGAGAAGTATTTAAGCATCCTGTCCATGCATGGAGTAACAGAACACAGAACCTTTAACTATTTAAGGCAGTGTTAGTAGTTACAGCCAGGATAACTCACCAAGGTTAAGGAAAGCATTCTCCAAATCTCCCTTAACCTCCTTCTTGATGCTCTCTAACATATCATATGGGCTGTAGCTCTTGTATCTTTCAAAAACTACCACAAGAAAGAAAACAGGTGAAATAAAAACAGACCAAGAACTGGTAAAAACGAACCACCTCAATGAAAACAAATCAGAGACACCTGGTTAGAAACTACCTGTCCAAGTCCTTCTGAGAAGAACTGCATACAGCCTCAGTTTGCCAGCTGATGGAAAGTTACGGTGCTCTGGCCTTTCTGTTTTGCTTGAAGACCTCCACAGTCTGGTATAACCTCATTTTAATCCTGTACTAGTTTTGTTTTGAAACAGTGACTTAGGTCCTCAAAATCTTCAAATGGCTTTCCCATGTGCTTCTTCAAGCCACACAAGATTTGCATTTGCAACTCTTCACTGCCAGATTTAAACCCATGATATAACTAAGCTATCCTAGGACAGAGGGGAAAAACTGAAGGACTTCAATCATGTTTTTCAGATTCATAGCATTTTTGTCCTCAGTGTCTGTAGGCACTACACTTTAAACTTTATCTGACCCGCAGAAACAACTACATTTAAAAAAAAATAAATTAACAGTTTGGACATGAATTAAGATTTATGAGACCTATGTTTCACAAGTGCTTTTCATACTCATCTCAATCCTATCTGGGACAAAATATTTACTACTTTGATCTGATTTTACCTTATAGGAAACAAACCAAAAATGTCTGTTGTACCTTTCTGCAGGTGGGGGACACTTCTTTCAGTCATAATGTTGATCCACTTGGGGACATCAGTTCCCTTCCTCTTGACACCAGCATCGTAGAGCTCCTGGGGTTAGAATGAAAAATAACGAAAACCAGGAGTTACAGACAAAACCATAGCAAACCTGTAACCTCTCCCACAGTACTTGCGCTTTCAATATCATGAACACACTTGATCAAGACATGTTATGTTTGCTACCAGTACTTACCCTAGCATCTAGGTCAATCAGTTCATAGTCAATCACAGAGGTATCTTCACACCTTTTGCCCTTCAAACAAGGAGAGCAGCATTTAGAGGTTTAGTAGACAGTAAGCACTTTGCTCTTTGCATATTCTCTTTAATTTTTTGAAATCTTAATTTGTTAGATGTGTAACAACATGTCCCATACCCACTACAGAGCTGCTGCTACAAATGTTGCATTTCTGTCACAATACTTTGCCCTTCAACATTTGAATATAAATAATAGAAATACAAGGAAATTTACAACTGAACCAGAAATCCAACTGTTTTTTGCTGGCAACCACCAGTGAGTTACCAAAATGCAGACACATTAGGAAAAGTGTAAAAATACAAACAGACCTACCTTGGCCAGGGCAACCATTAGCTTGCGGAAGTCACCAGAAGTGTCTGATACAATGTCCTTTTCCAGTTCTGTCTTGTACACTAGAAAACAAAAAAAAAAAAGTGTTTTCAAGTAAACAGTCTCCTACAGACCCTCCCAGAAGAGCAACCACTAATTATTGTGTTTTAGGCACACAATAACTTAACTACTTAACTCACACAGGGAAGAATGGAAACAAATGCATTCTTGCATACAACAAAAGCAACCTTGCTACCAGCTAATCAGAACTCCCATGCAACCAAAATCTAGGATGGAAAGGTAACAAGAAAGCCTGAGACTATTAAAAGGAAGGGTCATTGTTTTAAGCTTGATATCCTGTTAGGACATTCTTAGGTCCCAATGGATCTAGCCAGCATCCTGCCAGAATTACTTTACAAACTGCACACAGCAGTTCCCTACGTTTCAGTCTCTTTGTGATGAAGCTCAGGGAAACAGGCAATGGTCAGCTGTACTACCCAACCAGACAGAATGACCGATACAAAAATACATGAATATTAAATAAAAAGTAACATATCTATATCCACTTATAATCACCTAAGAACTATAGCTTCAGTAAGACAGTAAGTTCTGGAAAAGCTTAAAAACAGAATATGGTTTTACGAAATTTTACTTTTTTCAGTCAGACCTACCAAATACACTCACATGTGTTTCAGTACATTTCAGATTCACCTGTTTATTACTTAATTGATCCTGGAGTTGATAAACCTAATGTTATTACCTGTCACTACCCGCAGAACACATGTAGCTAACAAAAAAATCCCTCATTTAGACACAACTTGTATGAGTAGTAAATACTTTCCAATTTGCTGTCAAGCAACAAGATGAAACTATAAACACAGACAAATATGCAGGACACCAGTACAAGAGAAGAGCTTGTACCCAGCTGCTGGAAGGTTAAAGCAAATGCTGTGTAAGCAACTCAAATAAGCAAATTCACATTGAAAGGAACTTACCCAAGTAACTTAGTGTGATAACAGCACAGCTAATCTTTCTAAGGAAACTTACTTTCCCTGTAGACTCTGTTGATTTCACTGAGCTCCTGATTTGTTCGTGAGCAGATGATTTCAATGAGTGTGTCTTCATCTGTTCCCAGACCCTGCAACACAGACAGCATTCAGTTAGGAGCTGAAAATGAACAGAAATGCTTGAGCACTTTAAAAATATTTTGCAGACATCATCTTCCCACTCTTCGGAGTTTTACAATGATTCAGGGATATTTTTCCCTAACTGCACATTCCATTCCCAGATGGAATACTTCTATTTGCCAAATTCCATCCCAATCAGTTTGAGACACTGCAGGAATTATCTCTGAGCAACGTAAATCTGCAGTGACTGTCTATAAGATTCAGTTGCCCCACTACTAGCGTAACTGGATGAGATGAACTTATCACAGAACATTTAAACATCTTCTGAATTCCTAACAAAACAACATAGCCCCTCTTGAACTGTTGATATTTCCCATCTTCAAAATGCACAAATACAAATGAGACAGTATCACTATTAGCTGTATAAAGAAATACAAATTTATTTAGTATTATAAACTAGAAAATGTTTAGGGTTTTAACAAGCTGAATGAATTGAGGTCTCATGTACTGAATGTGTAAGGAATGTGTAAGCTGTAAATACAGCCTAAATGCCACACAAGTATACAGTTTTCCTAAATATAGGTAAGACATTAAAAGAGAAAACGTCCTCAACCAACTCCCCCAAACAAAATAAATCCAATTTACACTAAGTTACGAACAGCCACTACTTAAACCAGAAGAGGGCAGCATGTAATTACTTAAAAAAGGGCTCTAGCCCATAGTTGAAGACTTGACTCTCCTTTGTGCCAGATGTGGCTCTTTTTTGACACTGGGTGTGCGTGCGTGCGTGTGTGTGTGTGTGTGTGTCAAGTGTGGGGGGAAAGGGAGTATTTCTTATTTGTTTTTTTTTTTAACTTCTTTTTAATAGTCTGGAGAAATGAATTAATTAGAGCTTTTTTTCTTGTCCTGAATTTCAACAGACATTTTAATATTTGCTTTAATTATTTTACAAGAATTAACTTGATCAGGAATATTCAGAATGCGAGTGCTAATACAGAATCTAGGCAGTTAGCTCAGAAAAACTTGTTTGCTTTCAAAATATCATTCCAGTGGCTTGCAGAGCAGTTTCTAAACTCCCAATCTGTTCCATGCTTGCCTGTGATTGACAAAGTGATGTACTGCTGCGCTGCTTCTCCAAAGGCTGTTTTTGATGCACCATCCTCCTCCTCCTGTTCTACACACAGGTAAGGCTGGTACAAGACGTTCTTTTAACAACAGTGATACAACCAGGTAATTGGACAACTGTTCAAGCTTATAAATGCTAGCAGAAGATTTAATGTCTCCAGCTAACAACTGCTCTCTTAATAGTGCTTTGTGCTGCAAACCTGTAATACTGTTTTTTAGGAGCAGCCAGGAAAGCAGCAACCAGCCAGGGCAGCCTATAGGTTATTCCTGACATGATGACAATTATTTTTTTGTCCTTAGAGAGACAATTTAATTAACACTTTTGAAATCATATGGTTCCAGAATTTCTCTCACTTTGGATGTCTTGCAGCTGGATACTTGAATTGTAAAACTAAAAAAATTGATAGCCAGTGGATGCAGATATGAACTTCATACTTATTTTTGAGACAGTAACATCAGACTAAAATAAATTTCAAAGCTCACTTACCTTCATGGCAGCTTTCAGCTCCGAGGCATCATACTGTGCTGGTGTCTTCAGCAAGCCCAAGATCACTGCCTCCAAATGACCTGACAGAGCAGACTTGAGCGCTGCAGAAAGCTCCTGTAGAGAAGGATGAGGCAAGAAAAAAGTTAAAGCTCACTTCTGATTGCCAGAGAATTTAGCCTGTAGTGCTTTAAGTCTCCAAGCCTGCAACAGTGTTTCTTACACCAGTGACAAGGAAAGAGATCACCAAGAGCTTTTCTGTTGTGAAAACCTAAGAAATTAAGGCAAAGGAATTTTTTCTTATTGTTGGAAAGCAAAAAGAAACCCACTGGTGGCTGACAGTGCTGAGAAGTATGGTACACAGACATCTCAAGCAACACTCCAGTCCTGATGCGCTGTTTGCTGGAGCTAATATCCAAGTTTGGATTCCTACAGTCGGATCTTGAACATACTCCCACAGTTTTCCCAGTAGCACTATATTATCTGTGGTTTTCCCATTATACCAGTCCTTTACTAGCTGAGCCATTGGAAAACTGACTGCAGTTATTCCTCCAGACAGGCTTAAGAGAAAAATCACCCCTGTCTTCAAGGACACCACCAGAAGAGCATAACTGAAGTCTCTTATGAGTGAAGTCTCTACTGCTGATTGTTATGATATCTAGTCAATCTTCAAGAGAGTCAGGTATGTTCACCTCACAGGACACACAGCAATCTAGAGCTGATAGAGGCATGTCTGTCCTCTTCTATGGGTTTCAAATGCAATTTGACTAACACTAATTACAAGCTTCGCTGCAGTGTAGTTACAGAGTTGATATCCCTGGGGTTATTGATAGTCTGGGGCTCACACAGTATTCCCTGAGCTCACATTAAGTCTGGAGCTTTCAGAGGAGAATTGCTGAATTCCAGACATTGGTTTCTAGAAAAACCATTTGTGAGCTTGAGTGGCACAGGAAAAGGGGGTAGATTACATGACCTCAGCAGAACCACAGAGAATTTTTTTTTACCAAAACTCAGTTTTGGATACAATGCTCCATCACTTGTGTGAAAACATCTGCTGAATCAGTAAAGATACTGGTATCTCTGTACTAAGTTTTAGGATGATGCCAGGAGTTCCAGTTAGACAAGTGAAGATATGCAATCTCTGCCTGTTGATATGAAAGCTGAAGGAAACACAAAACACTACGGTAGGATGTACCAAAATAACTGCAACAAACACCTCAAACTGAACCAAGCACTCACCCTCACATTAGCAGGCTTCTAGAAAAAAAGGTTTTCTTCTCCTGCCACAAAAGCAGAGTCAACACTCTGCTGTTCTTTGCCATGCCTAGGAGTGCTCCAAGAGACAAGTGGGAAGCAAATACCTGACAGACATCGTTCATTTGTATATAACAGAGAGAAAAGGTTTCACTAAGCACTCCAAATGAGCATCTAAATATTACGAGTTTGTTTTGAAGTTACATATTACTGGCAGCAGTTAGGAACAGACACACACAGAACCCTCAGTATTCACTGGTAGCCCAATTTATGCTGCTGATGGGAAAAGTTTACATAGATCAAACACAGAATGAGAAAAGATGTGACTTTTCATATTTATCCAGAGGAGGTGGGAAAATCAGATGATCTTTAAGGCTGCTTCCAAGCTAAACCATTCTATGATTCTCCTGAAGAATTCTGCAACATGCAACACGAGCAGTCTAGCACAACACAGCACACAGCAAAGACAACCATGAGCTACTACGTCTAGGATATATACCTACACATCTTCTCACATCCCACCTCCTCCTCTCTTGCCGTTCGCTTGTTTATGTTAGAGTGCTGCAAAATTCCATTGTTTCTACAGACTGTTTTATTCTTTGGCACTTGTTAAACATGATAAATTTACTTTGGTCTTGCGTATCAGCAAGGAAAAAAAAGGTGAAAAAGATGAAAAAAGTTGCAGATTTTTGACTGTGCTTTTTTTTTGGTCATGCAAAACATTTAATGAGGCTTTCAGTGACACTAACGGGGTAGGTTCACTTATAGGTATAATTGTGCGAATGCCCTTGAGGTGTGACTGCCCAGGTGCAGAAGTGTGAGCACATGCTCATGTCTAGCCTGCACACATGCTCGTGCCTCCATCAGCCATGCACAAGGGTTGGTGCAGTTCCAAAACTTAACTCTAGATTTACATTTGGTTTCAGATGAGCATTCTGGGCTGCCACTGGCAGACTATCACCTGGGGTCTGGCAAACCTGAAAGATATACATCATAATCCTATGCTACACATATTTCTTGTCTTTCATGGACACAGAACTTCAATTTATGGTAAGATTCTCAAAACTTTAAAAGTCAAGAACACAGCTCTTGCCTTCCAGATCGCAACCCTTGTTATGGAGAATTCTGCACACATTTTACATATTTCTCTCCATCAGTAGATCAGTACCAAAAGGTATTTCTGAAAGGATAATACCTAATGAGAGCTCAACGCATTATATCACTTTGGTCAACATCACCAGCATTTGTCGCAAAACTGACTGGAGAGGGTATGGAACTAAATGATCTCTAAGGTCCCTTCCTACTCAAATCATTGAGTTGTTCTAACAAAAAAACAAATAAACCATAACCTCTAAAGCATCTCCTTTTCATTTTTAACTTCAAGTTGAAGCATTCTGTGCCAATGGCTTCTCATTATTGTTTAGCACATTTCACCAGGGAATCCTGCAGCTGGCTGATACATTACCAATTGGGATTTCTGGAGGTGCTAGGAAACCACTGACTCCTTGCCAGGTTTCAATCTTAGTTGTAAATACTCAACAAAATTGGAAGTCTCACCAGTTGTAAGCTGTGACAGCACAACGTAGATGCATCTTTAATTTCAGTGAAAATATCTCTAGTTTACATCGAGTTAACTGTGAAACACACAAGCCCTGAAAAAAATCTAACTGTCACAAGAAAACTATTAACTTGGTGTGATTACCTTTTTGGTTCTCCTCTGATAGGCAAAAGCAATATCCTGCCTCTGTTCATTGCTGCGGTTTGTTAGGATGTTGATGATGGTGACCTCATCCACACCTACAAGGATACAAGACAAAGAGTGAAAGAAGCTTTCTCATGACTGTTCTTTGTTAGAATGTTGTCCAAAACCCAAAACAATGCACGTCATGTCCTGGCCTTGGAGAAAATGCAACCAATTACAGTCCAAATCTTTTATGCGATGCAGATCTTTATGTACACATACACACCAACGAGGTCTAGATGGTGACCAGCTTGGCTGCTTGTTTTCTGCCTCCCTCAAGTGCCTCTGCACTTGTGTTCAGTCACTCTGTATTCCGCAAAAGGCTGAACAAGAGCACAGGCTTTAAAACTGGTTCTAACTTACTGGGGCCTGCCCTGCCATTTCAGTAAAGTGTTTTCAATTAAACCTTCTTAATAAAGCAGTTCCATTTTCTCTTTAAGCCAGAGCAATCTAACTATTGCTCTAAACATAACAAAAAGAATAGAGGGAAGCTCATATTTAATTTTCTCGATGGCTCAGAAGACCAAAGCATCTGCAAGAATGACACATGTACTCCCTTTTTTTGTTTTGAAATCCTCGCTCAAATATCCGTGCTAAGTTTTATCGAGAACAACCAGAGGACCTGGATGCTCAGGCTCCCAGACTGTATTTGAAGTAAGTGAACTATATGCCAGTAAAGGTTTGGCTTTAAGAGAAGTTTTCCAAATCCACACCCTTTTATGCTGCAGCAGGCTGAATGCAAGGAAATCACTAAGACTTAAATGACAAATTGTCATCTAGGGTTCAACACTGTGGCTGAACACAGAACTTACTGCACACCATAACTTCGGATCCTGAAGGGGATCATCTGACAGAAAAAGCTTTTATGGTATACAGGAAGCAGAATTTCCAGATGCTGTTTTCTAGGTTTAGCTACTTGGTACTCTCTGTTCTTTCCAATGCAGGAAGGAAACATCTTGTCACTTTTCCACTTGCTCCTGTCTACTATTATCAACTTACACATCAGATTGCCTTTTGTTTTCCTCACTTCACTGGCTGCTTTTAAAGCAGCTTCTCATGAACTTGCACTCCTTGGATGGGCACAGTTCTTATCTGCAGCTTGGTTTTGGCAACTCAAAAGATATCTCAGAGCCCAGGTACACTGGAGGATCTTGAGACAAATCCAGAACATCTGCATTCTGTGTCCTGTGATAGGGCTTCTAATGCAACAGACACAGAATTACCACACCCTGCAAACAATCCATGTCTCTTAAATTGCTCTTGGCAAGGACAGCAATCAACAGCTGGAAGAACAAACACAAAAAAGTGGGGCAATCTAACACAGAACATATATCTGGACAGAACTGAAAAAAAAAAAAAATCAGTCTAGAGGTACTTAATCAAATAATGAGTGGTTGAAATCTCCAAAGGCTTGTGAGAGGACAATCTTATTATGAATTTAATTTTCTTACTCCATTTAAAATGGCAAACACCACTATCTTTTGCTAGGGCAATGCTAATCATTTGCTTAGAATGCTTTTTAAAAAGATACAAGTGAAAGAATTTGAGTCCCCTTCCCCAGTTCTCCAAAGCACATCTGTGTCTGTATTACTGCATTCAGAACTAAAGCAAAACATCCCTTTGTATTTTCCTTACCATCACGAGTTAAAACTAGTAAGCAAGGACTGGATCAGCAGCTAGGAGCAGCACTCAGATCCCTGCCAGAATCCATCTACATTTATTTTCCTAATTATGCAAAGCAACCTCCCAGCAACCTGAAAGAAAGGACTGCAGCAGATGCAAAATGAATCGTTTAAGAAGTGTGAATGGTGCAGAAGATATTTTAGCCCCTAGCTACAGAATCTAAAACAATGATTCAGCTCCAAAATAATCCTTTCTCTTACTTCACCTCATTTCATCCTGAAATGCTGTACTCAGCTGCCTCACAGCCTTAGCTCATGCTGAGGCAGACCTACATCAGTGCTCATATTCATCAGAGCTTGGCCTGCAAATTTTGAGCCCTGGAAAGAATCATCTTAGTTACAAATTCTGTTTTGGAAACATGCTGTCTGGATATTTCAGCCGGTCTACTCCTGCATACCTTATAAAACACATTTCCCCAGTCCAGAAACAGCCACACACAGACATTAGGCTTTGCAGAATAACACAGTGTCTTAAAGCTTTCTAATAAATTCCGAATTTAAAACATTCTTGGCATTCAGAAAAGGCAAATGACACGACGTTCAAGTTTATCACAACTGTGATAGATTAGAAGCCCACAAAGGACTGCATCCAAGTTTCTCTTCTTATTCATTTGCTTTGTGGATGGAAATATGAAGTGAACTCATTGCTTTGGGATTTCATGGAAAATGAGTGCTTTTGGTTCATGCATGATGCACCAACAGGATGCTGACTCATCTGCTGAGGTGGGGTGAAGCACCAGAACAGCTCAAACAGTTTTTTTTGCTGCTCACTAAAATCACTTTAAGTTTCAGGGTAATGAAACAAATGGTCATTTCCAAATTTGTTTTGCCTGGGCAGATCTTAACAGTGCACTTCTATCCAAAAGTCTCGTTTTCTAGCTGAATATTAGATATTGTGGCTCACAATTTTATAAAAACTTTTAAATCCCTTACAGATGGAAATGTATTCAGTTGGGATGGGAAAAGGAGATCTTAAAAACATTGAAACAAGCAATAAAAACAGACTAATTACCTCTGTTATGTATTGCTTTGGTCAGATTGCAGTGTTACGGCTCATTCAGCAAAAAAGAAAAATCCTCATCAACAAATAATGTTGTTTTAATTTTTGGCTTTAAAAGACACTACTTGGATTTCCATAAGACAAAACAGCAGCAGCAGCAACATTGCTCTGAACAAAATACATGATATAGACAGTCACTTGAATTTTCTGGGACAAGGAGAAAAGAGCCAACACATTTTCATTTTGCAAGATCTAGAATTAATTCATTCTGCTCATTTAAAGCAAGTTCATTCTCTTAAATATTTCATTTTCAAAGGCAACATGGACAGAATACCAGAAGTAATTTGTGTTCTAACAATGTCTATCTAACAATGCAGATATCAATCTACACGGATGAATGAAATGGGATTGCAGCTGGTTAGAGGGAGATGCAGGTGATTAGCCCTGTGAGACCTCAATGCCACTGTGACTCTGGCACCAGTGGTTCTGGGACTAAGTGACGGAGCTTATGATCTGCAGCATCTTATTTTCCTCATCCCATGGGAGTCAAAAGGGGGGAAAAACAACATATAGAAGTACAATTATCATTCCAGCTCTGATATTTTGCTTAGCAATCTCAACAAATCTAAACCATGTTGCAATGAGGAATTTCTTCATTGCTGCTATTAATATTCTGAGTATGTGACTAATGCAGTGTGGTAAATCTCAGGCAGTGGGTTTCCCTCCCCCCCACCAGCATGCCAGCAGATTTCCTCTAAACTTTTACTTTGTGACATTAAAAACTGTGTTAAAAGGTACGTGTGTATGGGCATACTACATAAATGATGAAAGCAAACTTGCAAAAAGACCCCTCATCATCTTACTGATTTCTACATGTAATGAATTTAGACATAAGTTCAAAGTACTTTACAGGTACAAATCTGTGTTTGAATTCTGCCACTCAAAAAAAAAAAGCATACAATGAGACCTCAACAAAAGGTTGGGGTTCAGGTACAGAACTACTCAAAACCTCATCTGACAATAAAGCTATTTAACAAAGTATTACAGAAGAGACCTTCAGTCTACAAAGAACTCTTTCCTACAAGATTTAGAGGTAAACCTAACACCTCCCTTTTGTAGTCTTCTAGCTAGTTTCTTCTAATCAGACTCATAGACCAGGGTTATTCATATAGAGGGCACAATGCAACATTATACAGATGAACACCAAAAAGCCAACATTTATAAAGGACATGCTAAAGCACTAGATTAACTTGCAACAGAAAACACCTAAATAGCATAAAAATGCAACTAGTGCAACAATGACATTTATTACAGTTCTGTCTCGTTTCTTCTGTAATAAATTACTTGCATTAGGCTTTAGGCTGAACCACTGCCAGCTGAAAACCAGAGCCATCTAGAGCTGGTTTTGCACATGTTCCCGTCCAAGCTGTTGGATCCAACATTTAATGCAACTCCACCCAAAGCCCAGTACAGGGCTGGGCAGTACCTTTGTGCAGTATGGTTTTTGCAGGTAGACCTAACTAAGCCCAAACCTACACACTCCATATTCCCACAGATCCCACAACAGATGTGTAGATGGCTAAACTCTGCAGAATTAGTCGAAGAGTGTTCAAAGCTAGAATATTCAGACATTAGAGAGGGCAGAAGAGTCAGACACTACCCCACATGTTTGCCCTAAAACAAGTTGTTATTTATGACTGTAAAATGGGAGACTCATGACTGATTCAGGGAGCCTGTATTACTGATTCCCACCTTGATAATTCATCCATTATAGCATGTACAGATCTAGACTTTCAAAGTAACAGCAAAGGCTGCAGATACCAGGCCTTCATCCTGTAGAACACAGATCCCTCAAAATGCCTCATCCTTATACCCACGGTGTTTTCAAACTCATCACCTAAACCACAGAAATAGCTTGAGTACAAATTTGTAACCTGTTAGATCTCTCTAGCTGTCTTGAAACAAGATAAACAGGTCATGTGACTCTTTGCAATTCTGCGATAACTCACATTGCTTATTTCCACCCTCTGCATACAATGTGCACCAACTGCTAGAGAACTGGAGATGCTTCCCAGTTGGGTTTGTACCGCTTGTTTGCCACAAGTGTTGTATTTTTGTTTCAAAAAATATGAAGATCTTTCCCAGAAATATTTTACAATGTTTCGTGGGTTTTTTTTGCAGAAATACTTCCCCCTGTGTAGTGTTTGTAGGAAACCAGTTCTTGTCTGAATAATTCACTACTTTTGTCTGGAAAATACCCCACATATATTTTAAAGAATTCACATTTCAGTAAATTTTAGGATGTAACAGATGGAAATACACTGTAGCCAAGAATTCAAGGCGCAAGTACACAGTACCAGGAAGAAGGTTCTAACTCTGTGTTTTTTATTTTCCCTATGAATACTTAGAGACACTGTACAGTTGAAGAATCAGTATTAAAAGGGTAACAGGCTGATTTAAGGTCAATTCTACAAACATGGAGGTTCATGAATAAGCTTCCTTAATAACTGTTCAAAGGACTGTGAATCACCTCTCTGCTGCAATGTTTCCATGTATTTTAACACTCAGCAGATTGCCTACCTTTGCTGGAAGAAAGTGGGAAAATGTGACTTGGAGTTAGACTTTCCTGACTGAAAAAGCTTTTGTTCTGCCTGCAATAAGGTGATTTTCTTTTGCACTGATTAACAGCTTGAATGTTACAATGTGTAAATTTGTACCTATCCTAAAAGCCTGATGGTGTATTTGACATGTTCAGATTTACCCTCTAATTAGAGGTGTAAGAAATTATGAAGTCTAGTCAAAACTAGAGACACAAAAAGCATCTTCCGTCAAACATGCTGATGTTTACTCCTCTCTTACAAGAGGATTTTTAAAAATAAAAACAAACCACAAAATGATTCCAAATCAGAACTGAACCTACTCTAACAATCAAACAAGAGATTTCTATGGTTGAATTAAGAAATCTTGTGAAAGGAAGACTCATGCTTGACAGGGAGGGGCAATATTTAACATTTTAGTGGAACTCAAACATGTGCTTTATTGGCACTGATGGAAGACTGCATTTCTTTCTGATGAGATAGTGTTTGGCTTTTAAGTTTCTCCCTCTCATGACATGTAGGCAAAAGGCTTGGCAATTCCAACTACTCCCAGCTGTTGCTTCCCTATCCTGAAAGAAGTTCAGGAAGCATGGCACACCCTTTCCTTGTTACAGAGTAGGACCAGGAGAGATCACAGCCTTTGGGGTATCACCAAGGCATTACTCCAGAGCTATAATTCATATTTACCTGTATTACTGATTGTTTCAGTGTACCACACTTTTTTATGCAGCTGCATCTCTCTTCTACTCCACCCTGGTTTCCTACCAGTCAGTGGGAAAGATGGAATTACAGCACCGATATCTGGAGATTGAAGCCTACCTAAAAGCCTGGCTCAGAGAAGTGGACTCTCACATTGTCAAGCCCCTGAAATAGCACAACACATCATTTCAGAGACTAGATTCTGTTGTTTCTAGGACTTTCTCTGGCCCCAAATAAATACAAGATACAGTAGCATTTAGTTCAAAACCCTGAGAAGAATGCTCAAGCCATCCCTACTCAGCTGTCTGAAGAGCTGACAGGAAGAAGTAATGTCCAATCCAATAATCCAGCAGAAATCCAGGATTCAGAGCTTGGTCCCAAATCACTGCCACAGAAGTTGACACTTCATTCTCAGTGTCAGGAAAACAGTAGAAAATGAAGTACTAATAAGTCAAGAGAAAAAAAAAGTGGACATTCTCAACAATAAACCTCAACAAGTCTTTACTACAAATCTATTACGTCCCAAAATAGGTATCTCTATTCCAAGATATTAAAACATCAACCTTCAGACACAACCCGTTTGGGGAGGGGGGGGGTTGGTACACCAGCATTCTATCTTCCCAGTAGAATGGAAGCCACAGTCCATTTTTCTCACCTTTGGTCTTGATTGCTGTCTCCAGGGCAGCAGCATCCCGGTCAGCATCAAAATTTGAGCAGGCCTTCACTGTTGCATATGCACTTGGTGGGAGTGAGTGCTGGAATCAAAACAGCCTCAAGGTTAAATCCAGCAATCCTGCCCTCACTCACTCCTCACTGCAGTTAATAACACATGTCTCTAGCCAAACTTTATGTCAGAGGAAGTACTATGGGGTACCTGTGGAGTTCTGCTAAGAGTGAGTAGCTCTAGTCTCCTGGCCAGTACTGTCCACACTTACTACAACAAAGAGTATGTACAAGTAAGAGCATAGGAGGTTCCATCAAATCACAAGGAAAAACTTTTTTACAGTGAGGGTGACAGAACACTGGAACAGGCTGCTCAGGGAGGTTGTGGAGTCTCCTCTGGAGACATTTGAAACCAGCCTGTATGCAGTCCTTTGTGGCCCATCCTAGGCAATCCTGATTTGGCAGGAGGGTTGGACTAGATGATCTTTCAAGGTCTCTTCCAACACCTAATATTCCATGGTTCTGTGTATGTTATTGCAGGAAAAAGGCCCCCCAACACAGTCCAGGTTTACTCACTAAACCCCAGTCTTCTAAAATTTGTGGTTTTCTGGCTAGATCCTAGGGAAACTGAATATAGAAAGACTAAAGACTAATTCAAGTTTAAGTCCAAAGTATTTTAGATTCAAAAGCCAATACAGCTTACAGGCTACAATTAAAATATAAGTAAAGGGAGAGGGAAGATTAACAACGAATAAGTCAGAACAAGTCTTGTGCCCCATTTCACAGATATAAAAGGTAGCACACAAAATTACATATAAAACTACCTTTGCTAAGAACACAAGAAAATGCAGGTAAGTTGACTTAGCAAACAGTTGCTATATTTTGTAAGTTAGCAGATTTTTATCAGCGGTTTATCATTGCTCTCTTCCAAGGACCACAACTTCAAGCAGCAGATCACCAGAACAGAAATTCAAGTCTTCTCAGCTTCTTCAGTGTAAGACGACAGTGTAACTCTGGAGGATATTTTTGCATGCTAACCATTGAAAGGGGAATTTTAACTAAGAAATCCCATTTTTATTGACTGCATTTGACTCTATCTTGTAGAGGTCACACTGTCCTGAGCAGATTCCTCTGACAGCATTCACTGTGCCTTCTTGAGACGGTTTGTGCTCTGCTGTAGAGATGAAAAGTCAAAATGGCACCAATAAACTGCACCATTATTTCCTTTGTCTCTTACCAGCAAAGTGGCCCCAATCTGGCCTACAGCCACACCACAAACACAGTCTTTCCTGTTAGCAGATCAAATTGCTCACAGAAGCAGCAAATGGAGATGTGCAGTGCAGCCTCCAGAGAAATCTATGTGTCTAAAATACTACAAAACCAAAGCTCATGGATATGCACAATCCTGTGGCACTACTGGATAATGTGAAGCAAGTCACATGGTGAGTTTGGTAGAATTGGAGACCACTCCTTCCACCCAGCTCTAAGGAGCTTTTGAGTTATCTGGACAGAGTATTTTACTCTAAGAGTATCATACTCTGAGAAAATACACTGCATATGCATTTGCAACTTGAGAGCCACCTTTTTCCTCATGCAACGAGTCAGAAAACCAGAAACCTTTTACTGCCTACTATGCCAGTAAACAGACTATTTCAGCTCAGCAGCCACAAAGTCCGTGCTTTACTCTCCCAGGTGAGTCTTGAGTACTTCAGTGGAGCAACATGGGTTTTATGAGGGTGATTATTTTGCTTGTGAAAAAATAACCATTTAAATTTTAGACTACACTGTTCCAAATTAATCTAGTACACTGTTGCACTGCAGTACTGGTACTGTATATTTTCAGTCAAGAACTTCTCCAGCTCTTTTCATTTAATTCCATGCAAAATATTCAAGGATATGGCAGCAAAAATCCAGCTAGTGTGCAGCTGCACAAGCAATCTGGGGCACACTAAATCATAGAAATGTTTTCTTTTTCTCCCCATATATCTATATATATCATATATATGTCCTCCACCTGGTTTACTTCCTCACACTTGATGAATTCGACCCTATTGGGAAGAACAGAACACGAGGGAGAAACATTTATCACTAATGGGAAAGCTGATGAGGTTTATAGAATCTTTCCATACTCTCTTGTGGATGGATGCAGAAACTACAAACGTTGATTAACATCAGCTCAACTCCCTCCTTTTCTTAAAGGAAGCAGAACACCAGGCTGAAGCAAGCAGACCAGCTCCTTTGTCTGAAAAGTCAAAGACTACAGCAGTGATGCAGGACACAAATTCGTTATTGCACAAGGCAGGACATGGTTTGTGGTAACCATTCTGTACCCTCAAGGTTACAACTTTTGTTTGAGAAGAATGGGCTGTTGAAGTGTAGTGCTTAACATCAGTTAGCTTGCTGAATCATTGCTTAGGGAGACTGGACAAACGTTTTATGCAAGCCAGCTACTCAATCATTCTGGCTTCTAACTTGGGAGTCTACTGAACAAACCAGCTGCCTGATAGTTCTTGCACTAATCTGTGGTAGGATTTCTGATGAAAATGCTGGCATGGAAAAGTACACAAATACAACTTTTGCAACTACACATAAGCATCATGGAAGAAACATTTCTGCCCCTAAGAACAGACTGCTCAAATATTATTCCAAAAGTAATTTTCAATTGAAACAAACATGATCAAGCAATCTGAAAAGCTGACTGCTTAGGCAGTATGAAATCAGCTTTGCTACTTACTTGCAGTGCGCTAGGTGGTTATTTGCAACAGTTCCTTCAGAGACATACGTTATTTCACAAGTAGCAAAAATAGCTTCTACTGCACTCAGGTCTGGAGTTACCAGCCACCAAATCTCAAAGGGTAGCAAGTTTCTGAGCTGCATGAAGAAATACCGCACTTCCTCTTCAGTAACAATCACAGAATCACACTCTCATGGCACAATGTCCTGATACTACTAGGAACACTACCATAAACACAGAGAGTGTCTTTCCAGTATTTCAATAGAACTATCAAGTGCAGATGTGGTAGGAAACACATAATCAAACTCAAGATTCTTCATGCTTTTCAAAGCAGAAAAACAAGAAGAGATGTTTGATAGCAGAAGTTTCTTTAAGAGGCAGTTTGGTTTTGGTGACAACCACTACAGGAATATGATCCCTACTATTTTAATTGCCATTAAGTAATGATCTCCATTTTTAATTAAAAAAAGAAAACATGGAAGGTATCAGCCAAACCAGATATATCTTCATCTTTTATCATCCTTGGCTCACTTGTTAATCTTAAAGATGCAAACTGGAAGAAAAACAAACTTTACTTGTTCAGACAGCAATACTTACATCTCCTTCAAGGCTGAGCTTGCTTAAAATTTCATGGACAGTAGACATCTTGGAAGAATGCTGGAGAGGAGAAAAAAACCCCAACCAATAAGCAAATTTAAATTAATAAATATTGAAATATATTTGTACATTAAATATTTAAATAAGCATGCTATCTAGTCCTGAAAATGATACAGTCCCTGAATCCTGCTAATCCCACGCTAGAATGCAGATTTAAGACTTTGCAAATGTTACCACCATTAATAACACAACGATGAGATGTTCTCTTTCTTCTCTACAACAAAATTTACCTGTATTTCTAAAAGGAAACAAAAAATCCACAACATTTCTTCTGCATTTTAAATATTTAAACTTAAGAACTGGAACAGAAACACAATCAATGAAACCTACAAACTTAGCACTAGGCATCATCATTGTCTAGTCCATTTCAAAGCCAAAATCAGCAACAAGTAGATTTAAATCGGACATTCAGTTCCTCAAGTACTCATGGAACACATGCAGATGTTTTATAAAACCATAATGCTGTTCTGACAAATCCTGGACACAGGCCATGAAAGCCTCTGAACATGCTGGCTCCCCAGTAATAAGAATCACAGGATTAGTACACTAGTTAGTAAAACGACAATGAGAACAAAGACTTTCTTAGAAGGGCAGCTCCAAAGGTAAGGGTCAAGACCATATCATGCTGCACTGCCAAAACCTGCATAACATCTTGCTAACGTTCATTAACGCAGGAAACCCCAGTCCTATGACAGATGGTGCAGCAGTAAATGTTGCTGTGATGTGCCTGTGTTACAGCACCCCACCTTTTTTTCCACCTCTTGTTTCTGGTCAGGGGAATTTGCTAGGGTTGTATTACTGTTTTACTGGAAAGGTTTTGTCCAGAGCTTATAACCCAGAGGCAATATTTATAGGCTTAATGTCTTCTCAAAACTCTGTTCTGAAATTCCTTTATTGAAAGAATGCTGGCACTTCTTTACTTTCTAGTCATCCAGGCTGGCATTGGCAGAAAACAGTATTGCATCTCTTGAAATGAAAGCTGCTTTCTCAGGAACTCAACAATCAAGCTGCAGAGAGCGTTATCAAACTGGGAAAAGAGCTGGATTGATGGGAGGTGGGATAGAAAGGACAGCAACACCTGAAGACTAGCACATTCCATTGATAACTGAGCCTCAAAACAAAATTGCCCTTTTTTCAGTGTACCCTGGGCCACTCCCTTAAATTCCACCCTGTCGAGCAGTTCACCCAGTCCAACTCCCAGACACCACATCCTCTCAGCCAACTCCCAGCTATTGTGCAGCAGCCAGTCTTAGACAAGTCCCGTCAAATGCTTTGCAGCTTCTTTTTTATCCTACATCACTACTTTGATGGAATTAGAGCTTTCTCAGCAAGCAGCACCAGCCATGCAGCAAACTTCCCAGACAAACCAGACTTCCTCAATGATCAATCTGAAACCAAGAGCCTGGAGAAGCTGCAATAAGTAAGAAATAGCTTCTTGGTAATAGAGATCTGTTCAAACCTCTAGCTCCTGTAAACCTCCTGTTTGAGAGAGGTGAAGAGAAATGCAGAGGAATCCTCAGAACACAGAAAACTTCTCAGCTTCTGCCATAACTTAGGCCTAAGGAACAAAAGCAACTTCAAGGAAAAACCAAGATCCCAGGGGGGGAAAAACAAGACAAATGAAAATCACATTCAAACATCAACTTGTTTAACAATAAATTTTTTTTCAGAGCAGAAACCCAACTCAAATCTTTAAAGGGTGTCTGCAAAAGTTGTACAACACCACTACCTGCTACAGGCACACCATGAACCACACTGGTGAGAGGGGAACAATGCATTACTCTGGTAGGAAATGTTTCACGTTTACTCTTAATAAAATGAAGTGCTTAACAGTAAGACCTTTGTGCTCCGACAGTGTTACAACCAATACCTAAAGCAATGAGCAACCAAAGTACTTCAGTCTTGCTTGTCACAAAGAACTGGAAAACACCAGTGAAAGCTGAAGCAAAGCAACTGCAGCACAATCTTGCATGAAACAATCACTGATGGCTTTTTACAAGACTCTTGTTTCTGCATAAATAAAACAAAACACATTGAATTAGGCTGGTTGGAACAAAAAACTTGAACAGAGTCCAGAAACAGCACTAACACACCCTTATGCCAAGCTGGAACTGGGAGGTTCATATAGTCAGCACATAACCCTGTATCATCATCAGCTGCAAGCAGGCAAATAAAAAAAGGGGGTTGGTTTTTTTTTTTTTCCACGAATCTCTGCAGAAAAAGATCCTCACTCAGAGAACAAACATCTCTTGTCATATCCTGCTTTGTAAGGCATTCATATTTGAGGACAGACTCCCACTGTTCTCTGATGGATTCATTTTACCCGATATAGTTGGGACAAGTTCTGGGTAAGTTGTCACATGCAAGAAGAAAACACTTGCACTAACTTGTTCTTCCTTACACTGGAAAAAGACCAACTTCTACCTTTCATCTGTAAACTAATACTTCAATAGCTTAAGGCAAGTTTCTACAACTTGTTTTCCTCCTAAACCCACATTGCGTAACCCAAAAGCAACAGCATCTGACCTCAACCCCTGCAGCACCCACTGCTCTGTCACAGATCTTTTGCCATACTGGGCCTAGTCTGCCTTCAGCACTTTATCCCTTAAGTGTTCGGGAACTGAAGGGGGTGTGTGTTTAAATGTAGAAACATATCTGGATTCCCAAGGGCAGCTCACTTACATAAGAGCTAAAAGTCCCGTATCAGATCCATGGAAAAGTGTCAGGTATGCACAAACAACAGCATTGCTCAATGAGCAGACACAGCGCTTCAAGCAGCGTTTCTGACTCTCTTGCCAACAAAGACTGAATAAAGGGTGTTCCCAGACAGCTGAGCCAAGTAAAACGGCATCCCCGGAATGAGAAAATGGAAACTCTTTCCCTTGGACTACATTTGTGTCACGTCTCCAAGACCTAGGGCAAAGCAGAGGAGATGAAGAGCGAGGAAGATCTGGACTAGCTGCTATAAATGAAATCAGTACTCAAACTCATTCTTTTATAAATGCTGCTAACTGCAAGTATGCACAAACCAGGTGGTATCTCCCCAGATCACCCAGACAGGTTTAGCAGGTAATTTAAAGCAACTACTTGGAAGAAAAAATACTTTTATAGAACAGGATTTCTCAACCTGTTAAACCATGCTACCACAAACATACTTCCATTCTCTTCCAATAATAACCCAGATGTTCCACTCCACTGAACATATGAAATTAGGGACTTTTATTTTTTCAGATTCAAGTTATTCCCATTTCTGAGACTCTGAATGGAAACATCTTTTATTACTTTTCTAATCAGAGCGCACCATTCCCTACATTTGCTAGCAGAAACTACTCACTAGGGCTTCCTGTTACGCTAATAGAGAACTCATAGGGGTGGGTAACTCAAAAAGACTCAAAAGCTCATGATCTTGCATCATGGTCTGCACAGCTCGATGCTGCTGTCTCTCCTGACATCCTCTCACTTCATGACACTGCTACATCACTCTGCCCCACCTCTGCTGCTCACTGGAGGAAGCAGTGTCCAGGCTGACTCATGGCCCAAAAGGCAGCAGCAGGACCTCGGCCGGGACAAGGTGGGGGCCCCACGACCGAGCCGGGCTCTGCCCTTCTCACACCAAGTCCCCGTGCCGGGGTTTAATTCACACCCGGAGGCACACTGCGGCTCCGAGAAGTAACTTCAGGCAACACAGTCAGCCCTGAGGGGCTCCTCAGGGGAAGCAGCACCTACCCGGGGGGATCTCACCTAGTCGTGGCCAGTTCCCCCTGCCCGGGCTCCGCAGTGGGGCTGCCGAATCGACCCGACCCTCGGGGAAAGCGCCTGATACCGGGACGCGCCGTCAGAGTCAGAAGGACTGAGGCGGTTGGTTCTAGGCAGGGGGTGCCCGGAGCTCGGACACAGGCAAGGAGTGTCGGGGAGCAGCGGCCGCTCTGCTCCCGCCAGGCAAGGAGAGAAGAGCTGCTGCGGTTCCGACCCCCGCCCCGGGACCCCCACTCCGCTCCGTGCTGGAGGGGCTGGCCCCGGTGGGTCTCACCTGTCCTGGCGAGCAGCAGGTACGGTGGCGGNCCCGGACCCCCGCCCGCACGGCGCTGACTCACTCGGGCCGCGCCCGCTGCGGGAAGGGGTGAGGACAAGCAGGGGCGGCCTCTCCCTTCGCAGCTGCGTCCTACAGCGTAGCGGCCCGGGGACGCGGGACTGCGGGGAGCAGCGGGCGCAGCGCCCGGAGGTCGGGGCGGTGTCTGGAGTCTTTCAGAGGCAGGAGAAGGGGCTGTCGGCTTACTGCCTGGGCTCCCCCTGTCGCTTTACCGGGACAACGGGTTAGCGCTGCAACTTGGGCAGCCACAGCCTCCCGCTCCCGGGCACAGCCCGTATTCTAGCCCTGCCCTCACACTCAGTATCCCCGCATCTCACCAGCGCTCACAGTTCAGCCCTAGCTCAGCCTAGCACAAGCAATAAAAGGTGCAGACCCGAGAGCTGAGTCCTGCTGTCACTGAGGATTCGAAACGCCCTCAGATAAACCAAGACACTCCCCACCTAGAGCTGGAGGAACCAAAACTTCAATCTGACTTGAGAAATTGATGCCACACTGACAACAATATCAAGATACAGATAAGAAGGTCTTTGGTTGGGATCACCAGCAATTGGTTCACCACAAAAGTGTGGCCAGTTCACCAGTGATCAGTCTCAGATACTGCAGAAATCCGCAAGTGCTACCCATTCCCAATGTGCAGTCACTCTTTTAACCTAATATTCTTGTAACTTCTTATGCCCCCTGTAGGTGAATACCTACCTCTAGCTAGCCCTTTCAAGAGAACACTGTCAGAGAGTGGTTTTGATTCTGCAAAGAGATTCTTGTCTCTGCTTGACAGGGTTTTATTAGGCATAGCCAGAGATGGCTTCAACAGATAAGTTCCCTCTGCGTTTCAGGTTTCTCGGAATAAAAAAAAAAACCAAACCAACTCTCTGGCTACTTGTAAAGGTGATACATCAATCAAAACCACTTACAGTCCTGGAAGTAACAGTCATTCTGCACTGCAGCATTCATTAGGAACTTTAAGTAGGGATAAGCAGCTGAGCAGAAGCCAGGCATCAAATTTGTCTACTAATGGATACACAGTTCCTCAGGAGGAGTTGTTTTAGCACCAACTCTTGTTAAATATTCTTAAGGCAAAAGCAGAAAAGTATAACCACAACGCCCTCAGCTGAAGTAAGTATTTTCATATATGTGACTTATTGCCAACATGCAACCTGTACATTGCATTCTTGTATAAAATCTACTGAGTCACATATTAACGAATTAACCCAGAGATTAACACATTCATTCTCTTAACTGAAGGTCTATTTACCTTCAGTCCTCTACTGCAGCCTGTTCCAGTGACACCGCTATTCCCATTTCCTAACCTTTTTGTTAACTAGATCTTCTTATGAACACTTTGCAAAAGTTTTAGCATCAACTGTTATCACTACAGCAACATCAACTGCAATACTAAAAGATTCTCCAGCAATTCCAACAGCTTCACGAGTGTTGTCTCAAATATCTAACTTAATCATCAATTATTCAATCAGAATCACACATTCATCTCAGTTTTAACAGGCAGGCAGCAGCCTCTCTCAAGCTTCAGGGATTGCTGAAGAGATTTCAGAAGAAAAAAAGAATAACAATAGGAAAAAGAAAAAAGCAACCACATCCAGAGTCATGAAGATGTGAACATGATATGCAAACATGTTATGAATTCCCTCAACTGCTCTCTGCTTATGTAGGTCAAACAACTTCAAAGGCATTTGTAACAGCTGGGGACTTCAACCAGCATGAGCAGCATATAACACAGTAACACTTTTGGCACAATGGCCAGCCAAACTGAGGCCTGGTGATGCTGGTCATGGAAATACAACACAGCCCACAGATCTTGAAGAAAAATCTCTTTGAAACCAGGGAGCTAAAGGCGGCAGCAGTAAGGCTGTGGAAATAGGAAAGAGCTTTGGCTCCTTCATCTACACAGATCTAGCTCACACTGCTTCAGCATGCTATATACAGGGAAATGAAGATGCACTAACACTGGAGTTATGAAGGTCACAAATCTGTTGATGTCTTGTCCACTTGAAATTTTTTGTTCAATGAAAAAAAAAAAAAGGAGGGGGAAGAGTCACAACACAACCAAGGACTTTCTAGGTTAGGTGTGGCTGAGCCTCTGCATAGTGCTGCTCCCCTGAGCATGTCATGTTGCAAGAAGATTTTATAAATTCCATTCCCATTAACAAGTGGATAAGGCAGACCTCTGGGTGTTATTTTTTCACCCTGATTATTTCGTCTAATTTGGAAACAGCCAGGACACAAATGCACACTGATTTGTTATTAGCACTTAATCACAGGTTACAGACAATGTGTAACTTTTAAGATATATTAATTGGGTTCCCAGGATAACACCCTGCACTACCAGAGCACCAGTGCCATCTTTTATACAGTACAGAGACCAGACATCTTGTTAGGTGCTCCACCTAACAACCTAAGCCCTCAGATCAATTCTATTCTGTGCAATTTCATTCCTACACCACATGCACATTCCTGCACAAATGTTATTCTCCACTCAGAAATTCATTTACTTGAAATAATCCCTTTTAAAGAGCTAGGCTAATCTCTGGAATGATCTTGTGTGCCAGCCAGATCTCAAATATTTTGTAACTTCTGTGTTTTACAAATCAATGTTACAAGGGGGAAGGGAGGTAGCATTTACTAGTCTAGTCTAGGTATCAATAGGAGACAGGGAGTCTGTCTCTGTAAAGAATGAGATGCCTGAGCAACTTGGAATCCAAATCAAGATAATAGACTAACAAAGCAAAATGTTACTTAAGATTATTGTTAAAGGACTCAGTCAGAAAAACTCCTTTAAACAACACACATAAGCTAAAAAAAAAAAAGATGTTGCCAGGCATGCACACTGACTAAAGTCACTATCAATTGCCAGGCCCCCTAAATTTAAGGCACTGTGGGGGAATCCTTTTGCACTGGCTGCCCACTGCTAACAGAAACCAACATGGAATCATCTGGGTTGTGTGGACATCAGAAAGGAGGATCCTTTGTTACTCTCATTTAGCTGATACAGATAAGAGCATG
Organism: Upupa epops; assembly: GCA_013397515.1. Classification (NCBI taxonomy): domain Eukaryota; kingdom Metazoa; phylum Chordata; class Aves; order Bucerotiformes; family Upupidae; genus Upupa; species Upupa epops. The sequence continues at coordinate 390,547 of VZRI01002141.1, read as the reverse complement.
GGTCAACATCTTCAAAGGTGCAGCAGCCTTGCTTCCCTCTTGACTCAGTCCAGGCTATACTACTATACTATCTATCTTTCTCTGGCATGCTTAGTTAGTTAAGTCAGAGGTGTATCTGCACATTCAAGTGACACAGCAATCCAGATACACATGTACCAAAGAACTGAGAAGTAGCTCCTCTGGCATACAACCACCAAGAGTGTCAATAGTGCGTGGTGTTCCATCTGACTTCTAAGCTAAAATATAAATCACCAGTGCTCTGGTTTCCCACTGTGCCTCATGGACAAAATCAATGAGTGTGTGACTAGGAGATGTCGCCTAGATACACACATAAACAGAAATGAACACCTTTGCCAAACTTCTTGTACTGGTATAGGCGGCATGAATACACTTAGAGTCCTGAGCGTCCCTACAGCAAATAAAGCAGTGTCAGGATATACAAACAGTCACTCTGTGTGTAACCATGTTTCAGTGAATTTCCTCAGCCCCTCCGGGGACTTCCTGACATCCTGCTTGATAGCCAGCTGCCTTTTTATTCTAAGATCATGCCATCTGACATGGGCTGTAAACCACAGTCAGACACTAAAGAAGGTAACTTTACTCTCTGTTCCCAGGTTATTCTGAATACCTTCAAGCACGGATAAATCTACAGAGTTGGAGAGCTGCAATTTCATCAGAACCAAGACACTGTGCTGTGTTATGGTCCTATCCACACTAACAGGTTAAAAAGAAACATCTCAAAACCACTACGGTAAGTTCAGCTTTCCCAAAGTAGCAGTATAAACAGACTACCAGCATCAATCACAGCATTAAGAGAGATACACAACCGACTCAGATGACACAGTGCTTAAAACAGTTACGGCTGCCAGCTCCACAATAACATTTCCCAGACTGCCAACACACTAGAAAGCACTGCAGAAAATATTACCAGTACACATAGGAGCTCCTGACATCACCCAGAACAGGCCAACAGGAGCATTCATTGCAGAGCTTGGTATGTCTTGCCAAAGGACAGAAATATCTATAAAAGATGGAGGCAGTCAAAAGTCCTCAGGGACTTTTTCCTAGGAATAGTGCTAAAAGATTTAATGTAAGATCAAGTCTGTTCTGCTTCATTGTTTCCCATAATCATTTGCTTTTTCCACCTCAGTGACTCACAACACAAACAGTCCCATGGTTTGGATTAATCTCCTGGCCTCTGCTGAAGTACAAGGGGAGGCTGTCACACCCTAAATATGTCTCTGACAATCTTAGGGAATAATTCTGATAGTTTCAAGGAATCTAAGTGAGTGCAATCTTGAGTTACTCAAACTCCCCTAAACCACAGGTTTATACAAAGTATCTGCAGGTTGCACACTGCAAATAGGTCCTCCTTTTTATCATTGCATCTCTGAAACTGCCCATGAAAATGGGTTTAAAAATCACTTACAGATTGAAGTCCACTGACCAAAAAAAGTACACTATTCCTACAACAATCTGGAGAACAGCTGGAAAGGTAACATTAAAATGAAATAAAGGATTCTATGAAACAGCAGCAAGGTTTTTAGTGTTGGGTTTTTTTTTTGTTGTTGTTCATTATCCACCCTGATTAGTAGAAAATAACATAAAACTCTCTGGATTTTTGAGTAAGTTCTTAGATGATCACCTTCATTACCTCATTAGGCTCATCTGGGGCAAGAAAGCAATGCCACCAATTCTTGATTCACTATGACTGTCTACACCAAAATCTTTTCTTAAAAAAAAAAAAAAAGGTGCTGATTGAGTTAAAGGCAGTGGCTGTTGCGATGAGATCCACTTCTGCCAGGCAGGCTAAGAGTTGCTTTTCCAGGTCAGGAGCACAGGATTGAATTCTAAAAACAGATATCTTTCAATTAATCAAAAATATATGAAAAGCCCGTTGATTTAGCATGGAGTACATTTAATATTGAATGTTTTCATCAATGTTTGCTTTCAAATAAGTCTTCTGCAAACACTCTGAAAATTTTCACTGTGGTATCCTGTGCTCTAGGTAGGGTCTACTGACACAATAAATTGCTCTGAAAAGGAGATGAAACAAAGGTTGGGGCAGTAAGACCAACTACAGATAAATGAATACAGGTCCTCAACACTCAGGCTTATGTTCCCGATTGCAGCACTGAGATCCAGGAAGTCATTAAGACACTAATGAGCAACCATCTCAGTGTGCACAGTAACTGAGCTCAAAATAGCAAATAAAGGAGAGGAAGCCCTGCTGACTGATCAACAAGAATGGACATGGAGATACAGACTTGCTCTTCCTGTGGAGATGGAGGCCCTACCAAAGGAGGGCCTTCAGGAGGGTTTTGCAACTGTAGAAAGAACACAGTATCTCACCCACAGCCCAACAGGCACAGAGGAACCCATATGGTAGCACGAAACCTCAAACATTTAAAAGATAAATACAGAAAATAAGTTATCTCCTCATTTAGACTATTCTGAGGTAGTAGAACACCTCTAAATTGAAGATAATGCAGTGTTTGGATAAATACAAAGGCCTGTGAAAATGTTCCCTGGAGAAGGCAGGAAACAAACTTACTTATTCATACACCCCCACACATATTTACTGCTTGTTACTAAAACCACATCCACTGCAGTGACAGATCCATTGACCCACAATCCATTTTACTCTATGATTTGCTTAGGTCACCTACAAAAAAGACAAAAAGAGTTTCAGCTGTGATGTAAGAACTCATTATTATGGAAATAACTTTCGTCAAGTGCCATGTACAATTACACAGTAACTATAAATACCTTTTGTTTTATTAACGTAGACCATCCAGAGACCTGCACAAGTCTACAGTTCTCCTGCCAGGCAAGGGAACAGAACAGCACAACCACAGTCATATTAGCTACCTGGGTCTGAAAGAAACGTGATTTGACTGCCAAGGAAGGCTATGTGAGCTGCTCAGCAGAAAGGATAAGAAACAATGAGGTTCTGACAGCACCTTCCTTTTCGCTTTTTTAAACTCAGATTTAACCAGACTATTAAAATATTTGCTGAAGTGCTCTGCCTGCCAGGCAGCACAACCCACACCAGACTGACTGATGAGTGACTTGTATCCTCAGGAATTTTTGTCACATTCCTCCTGATTTTTTTTTGCTAATTCTTAAATTGCATGCACAAAGATTTGGTAGGTGGAGCTTCTGGATTAGTGAAACTTCAAGCACAGCTGGCCTGGCACAGGATGGCACTCACACCGTTACTCAACTACAGGAGAGACAGATTTTAGTCTGTTTTAAGGTATGAGCCATGAATGGACTTCTAGTTTCAAAAAATCACACACTAGTAGCACTGATCTCAGTGTGAACATGGATATTTACAGTTTAATTATAAACTTACAGAGATAATTTATTTTTCCTCTCTCAGTAAGCAACCTACCTCATAGGCGAGATAAGTACTGAGACTAGAGAATGCCCTGCAGCCTGCACTTGGACTGCTACTGTTCACATTATTTGGAAACAATTTAGAAATTGGCAGTGTTCTGCTGCAGTTCCATAAAAACAACGACACAACAAATCCCTCTGCATGACATAGGACAATGGTGCCTTTTCAGTCTTTCTGTTAGACATGGACTTGCCTTAAACATGAGCAGCCTTAAGATTATCCACATGCACATGACCTTCATAAGGCTCATAATAGCTGGGATTGGCTTTTGGTCAATGACCTTTCTCCACCTACAAGCTAGACAGGGCATAATTCACATGCTCTGTACTTAAACAGACTGTCACCTGGCCACCAAAGGTGTTTTCCAACACTGAGAAAGAAGAGTTAATGTGAAATACCTATCAGCAGCCTAGCTTTGAAAAGATGTTAACATAATAATTTTGGCAGACAGTAATTTAATTTGAAATTACAAATAAAAACATATCTGCAGAAGAATACACATTAATAGCAACTAAAATACCCAAACTTATTTTTAACACAGAGAACTGTAACGTTAGTTACCATATGATGACAGAGTGGCTGGGAAAAGCCAGACCTGCACTTGTACTACAGGTTATAATTTTGTTAAGAAGGAGCTTAGTCATCTAACTTCTCCGAGAAGCATCTGAGAAAGTTCTATATTCAGACAGGCTCATGGGGAAAAGATTGAAAACACTCTAGTTCTTCTACTAGTAGAACTAAAAGCAGCTTGAACAGTGATTAACACTAACCATTCAGTAACAGTATCCAAACTGGTTTTTACATTCTTTTGGAGACAAGCTACTCTTCAAAATACAGGACACACAAAGCAGAAGCAAGGAAATTACCTCTTCAACCAGCTCCATGGCTGCTGCTGATCTTCAACTACACTGGATTGGACAGTCACCTGCTGTTGGCAGCTCCCACCTGCCAGAATAGGAATGGGTGTCATTTGTGCTTCTGGCTGCTGCTGGGCTACATTTGAAGTTTACTGTGGTTTCTCTATTCCCAGCTTATTTTCCACAGACAGTGTGCACTGTATCACTGCAGGTTTTGCAGTCACAGATAGAGATAAAGCCAGAGGGAATAAAAACAGTTCATGATTCATTACTGCATGGTGCAAATTAAGTTTAAAAAGACAATTGTTAGTGCAGAAATGAAGAAAAGTGAGACTTCAATAAACCACTGCACTCTTTCATGCAATTAGGAGAGAGAACTGAATACAGAGAGCCCTGTGAGACCAGTTTAACAACTTCTCCATCATGAAGAGCTTATTCTGGAATCCAGAACAGCCCGCACTTCCCTCTTTACATGCAGGTAAATCTCCATAAACTGAAGAAGAAAAATCTAATGAGGGTCAAATAACCTGGAGATACTTGTACTGGATAAGTTACATCTAACTATGCAATCAAGCACACACAGGAGACAGTCGTACAACAGAGTGACAAAAAAGAGCAACGGCATTTAAAAACAAGCCATGTAAGTCACAACATTAACACACACAACCCATTCCAAACACAAACACACAGCTGAAGATTGAAACTACAGGACAAGATTGTGATGATTGTGATTTTAATGTCTCACGTCAAGTCCCAGTGAGAAGGAGAAAGCTTGATCCAACACATGTACTTTCTTAGGCCAAACTAGACTTGGAAGAACACCTTTAAAGCCACTGAGTTGTGTCAGAACTTGAAACACACGCTGTCAGCTTGCCAGAACAAAAATTGGCTTAGATGTTTGAAAATAGCTGTGTGGCTTAAAAGGCAAAAATGGGAAAAAATTTATTTGACTCATTTCAAGAACTCATGTGCTGTAACAAAAACATTCATAATAATGGAAAATTTAGGCAGAAATCCAGACAACACAAAGCAAATGCAACAATAGAGAATTTAATTTTAAAGCCTCCATTTTGAGGATTGTTTCTGTTGAAATGCTGCTTGATGACACTCAAACGTTGTACCAGAAAATAGCTGCAATGGAAAGAAATCTTCCCCCACAAGCATCCAAGTTAGTTACGAACGCATCACAGTATTTACATACCAACAATATATACCAACAGTTCAATATAACTGTGCATTTTCCCACACCTATTAATTTTTGAAGACACTATAACTCAAGACAGGCTTTGTAAACTGTTTTGGGGAAACAAAAATAGGTAGTTTAGTTGTTTAGGTGTACTCCTAAGTTTCTTAACAGAAATTTATGGTGCATCTGTTCAAACAAATAGTTTCTCAAGCCACGCTTATTGCATCATTCTAAAACGGATTGTTTTAAGTGATCTAAAATCTGGTAGACACTGTTAAAAAGACGAAATAATTAAATCCAAGCTTTACTCCTTGTACACATTACACAAAGTAAAAATGTGTCAGAATAATGTGTTTGTAGTGATTCTGGAAGAATACAGAAAGCTGAAGTTATTTTTCTTCTTGTTACGAGGTAATAGATACTGGTGATGACCACTGATTTGCTCAACAGGCAATTGTTTTTTCATCCAAAGCATGAGACCAAAAGAAGACACTTCTGTTCCTGAACTTGCAGATACTTGCTCTTTTATCCTCTGACTGAATAGGAGATTTTCCTTTGAAATGTGTCCACTAAGGTAAGAAAGGGTTAAAGTTTTATAGGATGTTTCAGCTATGAAGACACTTCCCCTGCTAGCTCCTTCTGGCTCCTTTGAAGTTGCAAGAAAATAAGTTATTTTGTCTTCCCCTTCTCCAGGCCAGTTACCACAGCATGGTTCAGGTACTGCTACTTTGGTTGTGATTTGTTGTACTTCATATTCCACTTTTTCTTCATCATTTTTTGCTTGCAGTAATTCTTCTTCAGCTTCTTTGCAGCCACACCTTCTTTTCTAACAGGCTTGACTGCATTGCCTTTTGTTTCCACAGCTACTGGCTTTCCCTCACAGGGTGTGTCCGATTGTCCTTTCCTCCTAGTCATCTACACACATATGGGGAGAGAATAATAAGAAAAAAACCTAGAATTAATAGCCCTAAACCTGTATTAGGCACAAACATATACAACTGCCTTCAGAGAACTGTCTTCTATTTCTTGTCAGACCCAGAGGCCACATCTGGACGGGAGACAGGCACAGCAGGCTTTTGCCACCAGTAAGGTTTGATCAATCCTGACTCTTTCTTTCCTGGATTGCCTTCTGGCAGAAACCAAAGTGCATGAAGTAATTAGGAACTGATGCACAGCTCTATTTTGCCTCACAAGAGGTCATGATGTGGCCAAAACATGTAACTGTGCCTAAAAAAGCAGCACCCCAGTGGCGACTAAGCCATGAGGCTGAAAAAAATAACACTAGAAAATGTTCTTACTTTTAAATTATCACACTACATATTCAAAATACTAAAGTTGAGAGTGGGACCTCTGGGAAATTTCCAAAGCATGATACACATCACTTAATTCAGCAGCATAAATTAAAAAGAAGGTAGGATTCCTAAAAGATTTCCATAGAATTTCTGTCAAAAGTTTCTTCAAATGCAGACAATTAGTTGTCTTTCTCGTCATACATTCTACTCTGTTTTAAAAAGAACAGCAACAAAACCCAGATGTGAGTGACTTTTAAGCTACACTAATTTTGTTACTTACCCAAATGCTGTCTGGAAGAAAGATCACAGTAACACATCTAAAACAGTTTTTTTTCTTTAGATTTAACTGCTGAACACAGATGCCATATAAAGCTGTTCTTTCTCAATCAACAGGAATAAGCCAGCCACACACAACTGATACGTCTGACACTCAGAAATGCTGTTTTCTTAAATTAAGGTACTCCCATGCTTCTAGATAAAGGGTATGTGTCTACACAAAATGCCCCAGCAATTTCTCCAACTGAGCTAACACACTTTAGAGGGCCAGAAGGAAAGCTCATGTTAAAGATGCAAAGCTTCATTTTGAAAGAATTTTGACTTCAAATGGCAAAAAAAAAAAAAGAATAAAAAATCTCCCCATAACACAAACCACAATGTATCACAGAGAATCACAGAATCACAGTAAGAACTAAATGGATTAGACTCTGACAGTAGAATTCACTCCTTACCTGACTTCATCTGTATGTGGCTGTGCTACTTACCTTTACTCTTGTAGTCATTAGAGTGAAAGTGAAAATCCTACAGGCTGAGTAGGAGTCCACCCTGGGGTGGAGACGCATGCTGCAAAATTCCATTGCCCTGTTACAGCACCATGAGCTTAAATGTTGTTTTTCTGTACTATAGCTGGGTGAAATGGATCCCACGGAACATATTTTTCAGAGAAATTACATTCATATTCCTAGCAGTGGATCCAGAACTCTAAAGGATCGCTCCGATTCCTAAAGGATCGCTCCGATTCCCCCAAAATGGCAGATAAATAGCCTGGCCACCAAAAACACTTTCAAAATCTGCTTTTCTATTAGGTCTGATTCTCACCTTCTGTTTCCACACAGCTTCCTGGGGTGCAGGTGGAAACATGCATGGAACTCTTCCATGGTTCATGTGATAGGGCAAAGGGAGGCTGGGATCTAGTGGCACCCATGGGACTGAAAGGGTGGCAGGTACAGCAGGCAGATCACAATGAGCTTTATGCAAGTTATATGATGCTCTTGTAGTCCTGTCTAGAGAGCTCTTGTAGATGGCTACTGATGAATCCCCTGCAGCATGAGTCAGCAAATAAGAGCCCTCCTGTAAGCTAAGAACATAAGGTTCACAGTGAAAAACATTAAAAGTTTTTGTTTCATTTGAGCAGGGCAGACAGTAAGTACTTCATGCAAAGACAAAACATCTTCATATATTTACTGATTGGTGCCAGTGTAACAGAAGAACATGTATGAAATTGTATTGATAACGACACACTAATTCAGGTGTTCATAATGTACTAGTTCACCATGGATGTACAGATTGCAGACATATTCAACAGAAATTTAAGCATGCACTGAAAACCAGCCATATTTGGCACATTAACCCTTTAACCAGCACCTCACAAAGCATATCTGGACACAGACACAAGCCAAGATTAAACAGGTTTTCAGAAAGATACACATCAACCAACTGGTCATATCAAGACATATTAGCCAAGAAGCTACAAATATTATGAAGTGTAGGAATATTTTCCTGTAATTAAAAGGCTTCACATACAGTGAAAGAAATCTGCTTCACAAAAATCCTGAAAGACACCTGCAGACTGCAAGAAGCAGCTAAATAAAAGAAAGAAAAACAACAGAAAGGCTGTAATGTTGTAATGAGGAAAGTGGTATGCCGTTTTAAGCTAAGCTAAGCAGATAAAAACAAACAGTATTGCTTCCACAGATTAAGCAAAAATACAAAACACACCCACAAGCACAGATGTTAAATGTCAGCCCACAACTGTTATATCAGAAGTGTCCAGTCTCCTGACTTGAATAAGTGGTTCATAAACATCCAGTTCTTATTCTTCTGTAACATTTATGCTAAATCTGTAATCCTAGACACATTTTTACACAACACAGCATTACGCTGTGACAGACCAGAAAGAATCCGTATAATACTTAATGTATCTGAATAAATAAAAATCAAAGAGTAGACAAGTCATACTACAGAAGAAATAGGATGAGCTGGGTGACATTGGAAACAAACACAAGAATGAACCACTTACTCTGACACTTTCTTCAAAATGTGATGAAGAATATTTAAGGAATTTGCAGGCCTATAAAAAAAGAAGAGAAGTTACCAGCCTAGTAACTCACAACACTTTTTAGGGCTTTGAATTCATTGCTATAAAAGCTACCACAAATACTCACTTAATTGATCCAAGCTTTTCCCTTAAAATGTCTGGAGAAATCTTCTCTAGCATAATAAGCTTTGATGTAAAAGCATCAATGCGTCCTGAAAAGTAATAAATTCAATCAACAGACTAAAAATAAAAAAGATACATGCAAAAGTGCAATTTGCAGATGTAATGCACTTTAAGAGGAATAAAAAATTGTGCTCTTTGACAGTACAGAACCATGAAAAGTATAAGTGTTGTACAGCAACAAAAAGTAAAATGTGTAGCCGCGATTCTGTGTAGCTGCACTAAGTGTAGACCTTTGTGTTTGATTGTCTTTCTAAACCAGGGAAATGCCCAAGACTCCAACAAATCTCATATCTGGGGTGATGTCTGAGATACACAAATCTCTTTTTGCCCTGGTGTTAAATTTCCTCAGTTAGTTTGTAGTTTCTGAAATTTCTTTAATCCTTATCACACTGCTTCCTCAGTGGATATACTGATAATGTTTATCTCTTACAACAAATTTGCTTTCAAGTTTAATGTACTTGTTTTCCTATCCTGGTAAGTTCACACTAACAATTGTGTTATTTGTGTTTCAGGGCATTCTGTACCTTTGTCTATTGATTTCCCCACACACAGTGCTGAAAAAACTGCAAATTGAATTGTAATTCAAATCTTTTATTAAAGCCTCTCTTTGACATTAGCTAGAAGCAACAAATTCAAAGCTCTCCTCATTGTTAAAATAAAGACTGACAAGAGCAGTTAAGTCCACATTTTTACTCAAACATAAACTATAAAGATCATTAGCACAGTTTGTACAGTGATGGCTGAGGCTTTCTCTCAAGTTGAGGCTTTCCCTGAAATTTGTTCTGCTCCAACTCCCACAAAGGAAGATGAGGAAAAGGCAGCATAATAAAGTGGAATTTCCTGCCTTACTACAAATCTGTTCTTGTAGGAAGTGCTTCAACCATACAGTCACAAGTGCTAAACCAAAGTGTTTCCTGCTCCAAGCTAAACATGACTAGCAATTTATGTGAAGTGTGAAAAGACCAAGCAAGTCTAATTTTTAACACATCAAAAAAAATGCAGTAGGACAAATAACTTCTTTTAAACACTGCACATTTGTTACTTCCTTTGCTATCAGTGCCAAACTAGGTTTAATACTTTGCATTGCTCACTAGAGGAAAGTAAACCTAAAGTCATTAGAGGACAAAACCAGAAGAATGTATTTTCTCCATTCCTTACCAGAAACCTCTCCATTTCTAAACTCGACAGCATAGCTGGAAAAAATTAAATCCATGAACTACTCATAGCTAATTTTATTACTGTATCTCATTTAGGAAGAGACTGAAAATCAGTCATTAAGTTACTTAGGGAAGCTTACATACATTAAGTACTTCTTTCAAACCATTTTTCAAATAATCTTGATTCAAAGGCCAATATTATCCTGTTCACACAAAGGTAAACTACTCTTTTTGCAGAAAGTTTTGCTCAGGCAACTTAACGCAAAGAAGTGAATAATGGTCAGGGCAAAATGCCCCCATTAATCATCAGAGCCTATCACAACTTTATTTACTGCCATGATAAAGTATAAGTTACTCTATTTGGAAAACATGTCACAGCAATTACTGCCTTTGCAGATGCAGGATTTCCTATTTGAGCAGCAAGTGGATTTAACAACTGAGCAAGGTGCTCTACTAGCAAGAGGAAAACAGCACACCTAATGTTAATATCTTTGTGCTTGTGGAAACAATCACTAATTGTACACATAAAATGAAAAATTCAACTTGATATCACACCTTGCAATTTCTGCAGGAGGCCACAGTTACCCTTTGGTTTTCTTTCATCTCCTGAGTCACCGTGCTGAGCTGCATGATCACTCCCTTGGCCACACAGGGCAATACAACACAGAAGAACCATGACACAAAATTACGGGGCACAGACCAAGGTCCAAAGAATTTTCTGTCCATACTTGTTGAGACTGAAGTTTTCTCAGGATCCAAGAACTCTTTAACAATTTCACACAGAGGTCTGCTACACACTGAAAGCTTCAGTTTCATAAGCCTCACTCAAGACCATTAGTGTTAGAAAAAGACCATTTACTTCCACTCATGTCTTTCTGCTCACCTCTGCCAGGCATGTACATGGCAGTACAAAAAGTTGTGATCCCAAATTTGTCTACCTGAGTAAATCACTTATTCTCTCAGCCTCAAAAGTTGATGTGCTGAGAGTCCAACTCCATGCTAGAAGTAATTAATTACTATATAGGACAACAACCTACAGTAATCCTGTGTTTCCTTCTCAGAGCACACGAAAGGAGAACTGAGTATACTCCAAGACTTGGAAGAAGCCCATCCAAGAGCTGACAAACATCACAGGAATAACCAGTGTTTCTCAATCCCAGCAACTTTTTCTCCCAAGTGCATGGAGGAAGAGTGCGTGTGGGAGGCCAGGCCATCAAGTCTGCCAGCTCAGGCCGCTGCATGCAGTTGGCAGGTATCTGAGGAACCTCATTATCAGAGGGGGAAGGCCGTTTATGCCAGATCAGCTCCTGTGGCATGCAGCCTGCTTTCTCCTACACTCCCAAGAACCTCCATAAAAAAGGGTGTTGGCTGGATGCTGTCTGCAGACTTTTGCACACAAGCCATACGTTAAGTATCCTGCACCAGATGGGAGATTAGATAGATGGCATGTTTTGTCAGTCTGTTCACTCTGTAAACAGATTAAGCCCTCTATAGTTTCACTATTTCCTGACACCACTGCAAACACCACTGGAAATGTTCCTACAAAGTTGGTAAATTCTTCTACGGGGAGTTAAATGTAATTGTAATTCACTGTTCTGCTTGTTAAAAGTAAGAAAAGAGAAGAAACACTTCTGCACTTTATAGTGATATAATTAGAAAAGAAGAACTGTGGGCATAATAATCTTTTGTGAGGGTTTTTTTCGAGAAGAGAAAAACCACAGCAAATACTATTTTTAAAATAAGAAACTTAATTTCCATTAAAGATGGGTTGCAGACAAAAAGGTATGCAACTGGCAAAACTATTACTTCAAATATATTACATTTCATATAAACCTTACAATTCTATGACAGGATCCAAGGTTTGTATGTAAAAGTTAGAGAAGAGAGAACTCAGCATTTCTAAAATAATATTCTGATGTAAGCCATCAGCAGCAAAAGTGTAATTCAGTGCACAAGTGGAAAGGTTAGGCAACCACAGACCACAACTGCTGCCATAACAACCATGAAAAACAGACGTTTTTTTCACCACAGAAGCAAGTCAGTCCCCACTGCAGTACATTCCTTCACTGTACAAACACGCCTGCCCTCATTCCATAATCCAAGGTGCATTTTGACTAGCCATTTTGTGCAGATTTTCCCTTCTAAAACATTACTAGTTACAGGAAAACTGATATCTGAGAGCTCTCAGTATCTTAAAGGGTTGTTAAAATAATCTGGTCATTCTTTAGACATACAACTTTATGTATGTTCTGTATAGAAATTATTCTAATAGAAATTAAAGCTTTACCAACCTTTAAAATATCATCGTACAAAAATAAATACAGCATTTTCCAACAGACATTTGTTAGTGACATTCTCTTTTATCCAAAAATATCACAAACCAGATTAATGGCCTTAACAGAAAGATATTTGTACTTGTAAACATTTCCCTGCCTTTTATTTCTCTCTTACTGTCTTCATTTTCTATGCTTTGAATTACAGCTGTCTCTAATAATGTCTTGCTTCATATTTACCGTATCTACGTTACTAGATTCCTATACTTTCCTAGATTCTATTACATTATCTCATTTTTCCATCTGCTGCCTGATGCAAGATAAGGAGTAACAAGACCATCCCTCTGACAAGGACATTTCAAGTTTTATCACATACCAGGAAATTAAATTTTGTGGATCAGTTAGAAATGGACAATGGAAAACCTGGAAAACGTGTGTAAGTAAGATCACCCACTGTTCAGAACTTGTGATTACTACCCTAACTGAAAAGTTTTCAATAAATTTATGCTAGGAATGATTTTTCTCCTGTTAGGAATTTGATTTCTGCAAAGCCAGAAAATTATTTCCAGAATCTTAGAGATATATGAGACACATACACATTGTTTTGAAAGCAGGTTATTTCACTTAATTCCAAGCAAAAAAACTGTTTAGCCCTATCTTTCTTGGTTTTCCTCATTCCCTTGTGTATTATCTCTGTACATGTTATCTGTGCAGAAATACACATACACCACACTACAAGCTCAAAGGCCAAGGCATCATTATCCTCTAAACTTGATCCTCTGTTTAGCTTTATTTTCATATTGAATAGCAAATTTATTTAAAATTATTTCACATCAAGAAATATTTTGTATGTTTCATTAGAAAAAACACACCCTCGCTCCCCCAAAAAGCTCCACAAACCCCACAGATACCTTAAGTCATTAAGATTACTAACTTCAAAAGACTAAATTCACACGGAGATATATTTGTCTTTGAAAGGCAAATAAACAGTTCCTGAAACCAAACATTACAGAATGTTAGTCATTTAAAACCCAAACTGAAATATCGTTGTTCACCACCCAGAAAGAAATTTTACGCATAAAGATAAAAGCGAAAAACAAAATTAGAAAATTAGAATAAATAAGAAGGGAAGGAATACAGCTTTTATAAATACTTCTCTTGTTATTCAGTAAATATTCAGACCTGCTTGTTTCTTAAGCAAAAATCAACACATGAACTTACCAATATAAAACAAGCATTGGGAATGTAACATACTCGCTGTCCACAACTGACAGACTTCACTTTCTGTAAGAGCTTCCACACCGTAATAGGTTTGGTATTCTAGCTTTGGCAACAGGAATACTGGAATAATCTATAAAAGCGAAGACAAAAGAAAAATCAGCACCCACTGTCCAAAATCTGAACTACATTTTGTAGTTGATAAGCATCCAGGCTTTTGCTACAGCTGAAGCAGCCAAGATATTTCACAGCCATCACACACTATCTATGAAACCCACAGTACAAATGGAGACACTACATAGAGAGGAAGGTGAAATGGAAAAAAAAAAAAGCCTAGGCAAGCTTTTACAAATAATGAAATGTTGCTGCCAAGTAATTGTTCCAGGTGACCAAATTAACTGCTGGTTGATACTTCTGTGCTCTACTGCCCTCTGCAGGAATTTAAGAAAAAACACAGCATTGTATTTCTCTGCTTATTATTAGTGGAATCGTACCATGTATTCCCATTGTCATGATCTCACACGGAATTAAAGCCTAATGCTGCACTCTGATTTGAAATCAGAACCTAACCGTAGCAATTTAACGCTGAGAAAATAAAAACCTCTTTTCACTAACAAATCTCAGTTCACATTGAGCAGAAATTGAACCAAACAGCAGTGCTCAGTGTCCAACTGACAAGCTAAGCACCTATTCACAGGCATTTATAAGCAAAGGATCTACAGCAAAGAGACAGTGTTTCATCAAAATAAGAAGGAAGTAATTAGAGTTACAAAGACCTATTCCCATTTCAAGAGGGAATAATCATGTCACAAAACATCTGCCTACCATAATTCTGGTGTTCTGGAGAGGAAGATTCTACATCACATTTGTTGAGTAAATCTAGGGACTCTGGACTTTCAATTACTGAGGATTCCAGAATAACCTTTCCCTCTCCTGATATTGCAAAGAATATTTAAATCACTCTGCTATTCATTCTATCTCCTATTTCTTTGCTTAACTAGTCAGAGCAGCAAGGCCCAACCACCCTGCTTGAAAGCATTAATGATCACAAGCATTCTCAAAGCCTTGGGCCAAAAACCTAATCACTGCATTAACTTTTAAGAATTGTTCAAACTGCCATTAGTTTACATGAGTATCATTACCCACGTGTGTTATTGTAATGTAGTTGTAGTAAAAAAAAGGCAGAATCACACCTGCTTATCTCCTTATCAAAAAGGTTCCAAGATATCACATTATTCTTCCCTCTCCTCCTATAGCAAATACTTACTTAAAAGACACTTGCTATAGAGTTACAATTAAATGTACTAATTGTCTGAGTGAAGACACAAACACTCTGAAGGACTGGGAATTCCAGGGATGCTGGTTGAGCACAACCGCTAAAGAAAACAAAACAAAACAGAAAAGCCAACAGCAAAATCTGTTACCTTTTGGGCTTTTTTCTTTTTATGGTGTCGTGGCAATGTCTTGACTTTCTGCACACTGCAGCGCACAACTAACAACAGA
This sequence comes from Upupa epops, assembly GCA_013397515.1. Lineage (NCBI taxonomy): Eukaryota > Metazoa > Chordata > Aves > Bucerotiformes > Upupidae > Upupa > Upupa epops. Next base: position 375,161 of record VZRI01002141.1, on the reverse strand, counting down.
TCATTCAGACTGAAGAGCTTATACACAAGGTTGCCATCCTCAGGTCCTTTATAGTCTGAAGGGTCTTCTTCAAGAAGCTGAAGCTCATTTGGCAGCTTTTCTACATAAAATAAATTCAGCAGAAAATGATAATGCTTCCACATTCTTTGCCACCAGGCTAATGATTTTTTCTCTTGCAGTAGGTTTTCATTACTTTTTTATTTTTTAACAGAATCTTTTTCATTTCCTGAGATATTTGGATGAAAACTGTCTCCACAAGAAATCTCTGACATATAAAAAAAATTAATTTGGAAATAGTCTGCTGTAACTTTTACAGCTTAATTTTAAATACTCACAGATATTGAACCCTCATCATTACTTCTTACATAGAGCAATGAAACTCTATTCTTGTACAAGTGGAGTTCAAAGGCTGGTTTTCACATCAGTCACTCAGCCCAAACTAGACAAACTTTATTTACAATGAACACTGAGAACAATTTTTCTTTCCAGTTCTAATTGCATCATTTGACTATAAAAAAAACACAGTTCCATTTTGTAACATTAACATCAGTGGATCAGTGGAATGTTTAAAGACAACACTACTCAAACATATGAATTTCTCAGGAAAACAAGCTCATTTTGCTATCAATTGATTTATTTTCCTCACTTTAAAACCTTGCGCATAATGTCTTTGTTTCTCCACAGGAAAACAGTATCTCACATTCACCTCTGTGGACATACAGCTCCCAAAACGTTCCTTCACATGTGCGAGAATTCACACACAGAAAAGACTGTTAAAAAATTAAAAATACATAGATCTACATAAAATAAATTAAATAAATCTGAATTACTACTAGGATGATCTTCAGATGTAGGAGTTTAAATGTTTTTGTGCTAATTATTACCAAAAATCAGAAAGTCTACTCCTTATTCAAACACACTTACTCACTCTTTGGCACTCCCTGAAAAAGCCAAGTCCAGGTATTTCTAGGCGAACCACTGGGATTTGAGGTAGGGGCCGGCAGAGTTTCTGTGCTGGTGGACATCAGTGGTTTTGGAGATAGAGGCATGCCGGCTGATGTAACATCACAGCTCAGCGTTGGCTGCTCAGGAGCTTTCTGGACGGGCGACTTGAGAAGTTCAGTTTGCATTTTCAAAATATGTCCAACAGGATCAAATTCTTTGGATAACTTTCTTTTAGGCTTTCTGGAGGCATTTTTCACTTGATCTGCACTTTTCACCTGATCTGCAGTGCCTGAGCACTTAGTGTCATTTGCTAATGGTACCTGTGGGGCACAAGGTGATGTAACAGTCTCTGTCGAGGTATAAGACCTGGTGTTTGGTGCAGGGCTTTTGCAACAATTAGTGTTTTTACTTTCTGTGTCAATTATCAGACGTTCTTCATCTGTGTCACTGTTGCATAAAAAGGTGCAAGTCTCACTTTTTTGTGCAGTATCAAACTCCTTATTGTAACTAACAGCATTAGATAGAGTGTTTAATTTTGTTTCATTGTCCAGTACTTCCTTGGCCGTAACATGCTCTGCTTTGTTTACTGCTGCCTCCTCTGAGGTAGAGTTTTTATGAGACGAGTCTTCTTCAGGGTTGAAGCACAGAACATCATCTAATGCAGGAAGCCGCATGCTGGCACGTGCTGAAACTCCTTGCTCAGAAATGGTGTTTTTTACTTCTTCATCATCACTGCTTATGGAGGATGTATTTTTTTTCTCTATTTTTATGTCCTGAGATAAAGCTTTAGCAGTGTTACTCACAGTAGGATAGGTACTTTCCATTTTAGAAGTTTTTGAGAAGTTTTTGATGGCTGCTCCAAAAGTTTCCAGTTCTGTAACATCATCATCAAAGTCCATTCCTGTATCATCTGGAAGATTAATCTTCCTGTGCTGGTAGATATCAGAAGACATCTTAACACAGGGAGAAGAAAATAGCAATATAAAAAAAAATATAAACATTAAACAAATCAAGAAACAGAATGTGTTAACCACAAGACACTGTTACACTGAAAACATGAAATACGTTCTGTTAAACTGTATTTTGACTCTTGAGAGAGAAGCGCAGTAATTGAAAAAAATAACTCCTATGTTTAACATGAAACATCTAAAATATCTAAAGGCCTAGGAGTTGACAGGCTTTGAAAAGAGAAATGACCTTCACAGATTATATCAAGTTCATAGATGATTTTAATATTTTATATTAAAAAATTATTATTATATTTTAATGAAGCAAACACTAAAGCTGAGATGCCAATGTAACAGATGCATTTAAAGAAACTAGACAGATGTTTTAAACATTGGGACTGTGAACTCAGCAATAGAAAAATTACCAATAGAAACCTACATTTTCCTTCCTTATCACAGAACAATTAGGAATTATAAAACAGGTTTTGCAGTTTGTTCACATTTACAAAGAGGTGAAGCTACGTACATCCCACTGAAACAGAATGTCCTCAGCTGGTTTGTCCATCAACACACTAGAAATTGGAACGTAAGATGTTTTACTTGTCAGGAAGTCCATTGGGATTTCATGGAAGATTTGGTTTCTCTCTCTTACTGTCATTTCCTTTCTCAGCAGAGGTGAATCAACATAAACCACTTTAGCTGGGTCACTACCTTTCCAAAAACATAAAGAAATTGAATATATATTAAATGAAAGAAAATACTGTTTTGTAATTTAAATAATAAATCTTTCAACTTCCAGTTCAAGCCACAACAGGTATTGCCAACATATTCTGAATGCCCTTTAGGGGCCTTGTAGTGGAACTCTATCTAAAAATTAAAGATTTAAAACTATCAGTTTCAAAAAAAAGATACAGGAGATGTCTGCCATATATCTTTACACATAATGAAATTTCATGTAAGAAAGTGCAACATCAAAGAGCTGTCAAATACTTGCAGATCTCATTTACTACTGCCCAGAAATTTTGAACACAAATTTGTGTCTTGGTCATTCTAAGACAACCATCATTATACATACTGATTAAAAAACCCAAAACCTTAGTGCATTAAAAAAAGAGAAAAATAGAGAAAAAATCTATATTTGGAGTAGTAATGGAGTACTTGACAACTGAAGTGTAGCATTCGGAAGAGTCCATAATATTCCTCCAAAACTTATTTTATTGCAAGTGCAAAAGTGAGTATTATTTACTCATTATTCTGTGTGGTCCTAAATACATGGTTGCAATTCCAGAAGATGTTTGCTCTTTGTTTTTTCATAATGTTTCAGGATTTCCCCCTTTTTTTTCTGCTCACTGAAATCACTTCATTTGATAATTTTAACAGCTTCATGTAGTTGCTTTCTTTGCAAGGAGCAGAGCTTAGAATTTTGAAAAGCAAAAGGACATTCAACTGATTTGTTTTTCTGCTCCCAAGTGGAAAATAGCTGTATGTCCAAATTCAATGTTAATGGTGATACCTCTAGAGGTCGTTACTATTCTGAGTAACAAGGCGGAACAATGCGTAGACAACTATGAAATGACCTTACTATCAAGATTCTTCCCTGAAATCAAAGGACAAACTATAGCAATGGATTTTTCAAAGGTAATTTTTTACAGTAACTTTGATTAAACATTTTTCTTTGCAACAAAGGTCTCAGACTTCTAACCAGGTGAAGTTCAGATTTCTGCCCTTTAAGATACAAGATCTAAATAAACAGAACTGTATTACTTTCCTTCATTTCTTAAATTAAAAAAAGGAAGTACTTAAACATATGATTTTAGTAACAAAAACATACTATACCTGCAACAGGGATCATTCTAACACAAACTGGAATTTCCCATTGTTCCTTGTAGTTTAGCCCATGGTTATTCAGTAAAGTGAACAATGATTGATCACTTAAAACAATGTGAGGACAGTATTTCAAAGCAAGTTTTTCCGCATTTGAATCTGAACTAATATCCTAAACAGGAAAAAAACAGATCTCACTATTTCAAATTTGTGTATTTAAAGAAACCAAAATCCGCACACCTAAACAAACATCTATTGAGATCCACTCAGCCCCACCCCCGCAAAAAAACCCAAATACTACAAGAGTGCCAGGCTTCAGGATCAAACAAAAAAACAATAAAAACTCCCCTGAAGATTTTTTGCGATATCTTCTGCATCTACCTTGAAGCATTAAAAAACCCAGACTCTTAAATTTTATTTTTCAGTTTATTCCTATTAATTTGATTACCTTGCTGAATAGAAAGTAGATGTTCATGAAACAGTGGCATGCACTTCAGAATTAAAAACCCCAACAGATTCACTCATGTACAGATCTTAAGAGTTAAAGAAATAGCAGTACAGAAACATTTAACACACATGGTTAAAACTGCACAGTTCCAACACAGGTTATAAAAAAACCCCTTAAAACAGTATAAACAATGAAAAACACAAATCCAGCATTTAACTGATAAAATTATTGGACATTATGAGTACAGGTTTTCATTAAGAGAGGAGGATGAGAATGCTCACGAGGTGGGAGAACACCAAAGAGTAAGAAGATAACAGAAGCCCAAGAACACTGAGGACAGTGAAAAAGAAGCAAGAAAAATCTGGCTGTGCTCTTTTTGCAGTGACCTGAGACATCATGAGAAATATTTGTTTCTAGCTATATAATCTCTTGAGGCATCTATCATTTTCCTGTGTCACCTCTGCTACTTTCTTAAGCAAAAGTGTATTTGCAATCACAATGCCCATGTTCAAAGTTTGCTCTTTGACATTTGTACACAATTTATACACTACCTTAAATTAGTGTATAAATAAATTATCTGGACTGAACAGCCACTAAGTCACTATCTGACTTGTACAGAATGAAAACTTCATTGATTTTTTTTCTGTGTAAGGACACAAATAGAAACACTGGTTACTTAACAACAAGGTGAAATGCAATCTAACACCCATTTAGCTCAGACATGGGAGTTTATGCTACTTAGCAAAAGAAACTCCCAGGTTAAGCCAATCTAATAAACTTTGTGGGAAACTGTGTTTCACTGAGGGAACAGAGGAAGTCCCTTCAAGAGGCTCAAGGTCCAAAAGGTGCTAACTTCTAACAAGAGCTAGTATGACTGCTATAAACAAAACATTATATGAATATATGTTCTTATGCTACAAGACATAGAAAATGTGGAAGAAAAAAGAAATTAAGAAATACTGCTGCCATAAAGAAAAGAGCAAAATGTCTTTTTTTACAAAATATGACAATAAAAAAAAGACTTACATTGTGCATAATAGAAGCCTTTTGTTCTGGGGTGATAACAGATGTAACAGTTTTGTAATCTGTGGGCAGCTGAACAGGCAATTCAGGAAATTCTGTTTTAGCACGCCTTGCTGTACCCTTGAAAAAAATCAAGCAGAATCCAAAAACAGCTTTAACTGAGATCATGCTGACCTACTTCTCATAATGAAAAATATTAAGAATTCCTGCAGGTGCATGATAAAGTTAGCGTTATATTAAATATACATACATGTACATATACACACTATTAATGTATTTTTTGTATTGCAATACATAGTGAAAGGTGTTAAGTGCCTTTCTACCAAAATCATTTCAACTAAAGTATCAATGATAAATTACAACCCCTAACTGAAACACTGAATAATACTTGTAGAAAATCCTTTCATAACATATTGCAGGTATATTTCTATCCATTTGAAAATAACACCCAAACAGGACATGTATGTCAGACATTACCAACAGAAGAAGATTTTTTTCCAGCCGAAAAGCCAACTGTGTATGAAACTTTCCTCCCATGATACTCATGACCTCCTGAAGGCTATAAAACTCAGGATACTTTTGCACATGGTCAATACAGGCACGTAATAATTCCTAACACAAAAAGAAAAAACAGTTTATGCATCTGTATGTTTTGTAAGAATTTTAGAAAGTTTTTTATGCAAGTGCAAGTTGCACAGAATACAGATATATTTAGTGGTTTACTGCTAACAGACTTGTTTAGCTTTTCCTAATTTTCTTAGTTAAAGCTAATTCTATAATAATCTTAAAGTCACTGGTATCAGACTTGAAACATATTTTCAGCTCTTCTCACCCTTAATAAAATTTATTACAGCCTGAACTGTGCTAAATCAAGTAATTATTTTCCCAGTTTGTTTATCCTAGCTTTTAGAGGGACTAATATTTCTCTGTGTTACCACCCAGTTTGCTCTGGGCCTGGCTCAAAGTCACAAAGGTAAAGACACAAGAAGATTTCACATGTGTTGAAACTTGTTTTCATGTCTACTCTAGATCCCGAGATAATTTTTTCTAATACCTGAATTATGTGTAAGATGTTTTGGTTTCATTTAGTAACTAAGAGGAGTTATTTCTGCAAGTATTGTTTAAAATTAAAACATGCTTCTGTTCAATTTTTAACTCAGAATATCACCTTGATTCTAAATAGGATCTGAAGTATGGAAAAATACTTTGAGACCAGATGACAAGTTCATTTAGATAAATAGACACAAGTGTAAGATATAAAATTACAAAGCTGGTCCCAATTTTTAGGCAAGAAAAAACCCATGATTTTTGTCCCTATTAGAGCCCATAAGTTTATGTTAACAGGTGAACAAATCAATCTTGTTCATGGAAAAGCAAACAATACAGTGGTATGGTGGAATCATCTTCAGAATATTGAGTTGATTCTTCTAAATTTCTACTAGAGAGTTTTATTCTGTAAAACAAAGTGATGCAGCACTTACTAGAAAAGAGTGAAATTTAAACTACAAGTATGTAAGTAGGACATTTATTTCATTTAAGGCAAGACACTACAAGGAATACAAGCAAGAGCAAGTTGACCCACTGATGGGGCAGTTCAACAAATCTGCGTCTGGAAATCTTTCCCTGAAATGTGCCATTAAATCAAGAATGCTACATCAAGTTACATTCATGGTTGTTCTTAGAATCAAAGAGGGTATTTAACACAGCATGAACCCATAGATGATTGTGATTAAAGCCTGAGCAACCTCTGGTTCATGTGACTTTGAAACACACTACTGTGGAGAAAAGCTTAACACTCTGTCCAGCAGTGTATAGTCAAGAGTAGCTTGCTAATGGAAGCACACATTTAACATGCCATTACTCCATTCCCAAATACAAAGATGTAATTTACTTAATTGATGACTAAAGCTTTGTGCTATGTTTTATTTTGTGACCTCACTTATATTGTTTCTTATTAGCTACAATTAATAGTGGGCCAAGCCATGCTGCTCTGCACAGCATAAAGGGTGAGTTGTCATGTGTCATCACAAGGAATCACCAGTTCAGGCTCATGAAGTTTCATGAGCAGTGCCTACATATCTGCACCACAATTCCAATAAGATGACTTAAGAAAGAATTAAACACAGTATGGGTGTTTTTACCTTGGTATAACGTAGTGCATCTTCAGAGATGGCATCATAGTCTTGGGTGCAGCTTTTTGCAGCATTTTGGGCAAATTTCAAAAATTCTGCAATTTCATTGTTTACCACTTCTTTCATTTGCTGGTGAGAAGGAAAAATTTATTTTTGTAGGACAGAATGGAATCCTGTAGTGTAGGTACATAACCAGCCAAACTTCCAGAGATGCAGTTCAGTGACAGTATGAGGAAAGGCACAGATTTGTCTTGCTGCTCAATATGGCAAATCTTTGCCTATGTTCAGAGCTTCACTTAAGTAAAACAAATCCTCTGCAAGTCTCATTTCCTTACAAAAATCCTAAAGACAGAACATACTCTCCCCCCCAACAAAGAGCTAACTTCTGATTGAACACTAGTGGTCTTTAAAAATAAAGGTTACCAACTTTGTTGGAGCAGGAAGCCACAAAGATATCAGAGCTTCAATTTCATAAGCAATTCCCCTGTAAGTAACAACATTGCAGTAGGTACTGATATGCCTGGGAATGATGTTCCCATTGTTAGAGCATCATATAGAGAAATGAGCATTAATAAGGAAGCATGGGAAACCAAGTGTGACAGCTCAAAAATATTTACTGATTTCTTACATCATACAGGTTCAGCTAAAATGATACTTCAAAGCAAATGAGATTTGGCCTTTCACTATTTAAACAACACTGCTGAGACTAAGCAGCAAGGATAAGGCACAGGAGGTCAGCAGGTTCCCTCCCTCAGAGGCCAACCAAGTAAGACGCTTTCAAAGACCACATCAAACTGTGTCCATCTCCACAACAGACCATAACAAAATGCTAAAAAACACAGTAAGGTCCACTCTTACCTTACTTAAACTCTTGCAAAAAATGTGGTAACTTTTTTTTTGAGGGGATGATTTATTCAGCTATCAAAGACCTACATTTAACCACCAGGTGCTTAAGACTACAATTAAAAATTAAAGCCCCCAAATCCATAACCCCCTACCCATATTCACTGAAGAATATAATTTTTTGATTTATATTTTAAATGTTATCCTGAATATTGGAAACCTTTATTACCACTTGTAATACTGTAGCCAACAAGGACATTTTCAAGTCTTTGTAACAAAGATGCTGTATGATTCCCTGTCCGGCGTTCATTAGTACATTTACACTTACCATGTACATGAGTAATTCTCTCTGATTTGCTGCACTGACTTGAAAATGGTTTAATTTCTTTGAGTATTTGGTCATCAGATGTAAGTACGTTTTCTGCTCCTTCTCAGTCAAACAAGATGTGAATGGATAGGGGACTCTAGGTTCTGGTAAAGGATGACTGTCAGTTGGGCTTTTAGCCTCCACCTCAACTGGATCTGCTGCCTGTACACCGTGAGTCAGTTTGTTTTCTGAAGGTTTTGCCAATGCCTCCACATTTTTCTTTGCCTCTCTGAAAGACAAGCAGTAAGTAAAAAAACTTACCACATGAATATTAATGTTTGTCAGAGTTAATACAGGCAGTCATGCAAGCTTCAACTTCAAATCCAGAAAAGTGAGATACTGGACTATTCCAATTCCTATTCTAGGTTATATAGACATTCTTATTCTGAAACTTCACATCGGTAATCAGACCAACCTTTAGGAACAAAAACTGGGTCACCACTGGTTGAAAGATAAAAATAGTGGGGGTTTTTTTGTTTTGTTTTGGAGAGATTTTCTTCATGTTTTTACAAAATGGTGTATATATTTGTCTGTATACTCAATACTGCGCTGACAAGACAAATATGGAACTTGATTTTTTTCATCTGGAAACACTCATTATTAATGAAAACATTAAAAAGTCTCAAAATTAATGGATGGTTGGTACCTAGAAACAGCTCGCACTCACAAAATCACAGAATTGTTGAGGCTACAAAAGACCTCTGAGATCATCAAGCCCAGCCCATGACCTAATATCACCTAATATCACCTGGACCATGGCAGTGAGTGCCACATCTAGTCTTTTCTAAAACACCTCCAGGGATCTGGACTCCACCACTTCCCTGGGCAGTCCATTCCAATTTCTGATTTTCCTTTCTCTGAGGAAGTGCTTCTTAACATCCAACCTAAACCTCATTTGGTGCTGTCCTCTTGTCCTATCACTAGTAACCTGGGAGAAGAGCCTGACCCTCACCTGTCTACAATTTCCTTTCAGGTAGTTACAGACAGTGATAAGGTCTTCACTGAGGCTCCTCCAGGCTAAACAACCCCAACTCCCTCAGTCTTTCTCCGTAAGACTTTCCCTCTAGTCTCTTCACCAGCCTCATTGTTCTCCTCTGGACCTGCTCTAACACCTCACTATCTTTTGTGAAATGAGAGGCCCAGAACTACACACAGTACTTAAAAGGAGGCCTCACCAGTGCCCAGTACACAGGGAGAATTATGTCAGTCCTGCTGGCCACACTATTCCTGATGCAAGCCAGGATGCCATTGGCCTTTCATGCCACCTGGGCACACTGCTTGCTCATGTTCAGCTGGTTGTCAACCGGTACTTCAAGATGGCTCTCTGCCAGGCCACTCTCAAGATGGCTCTCTGCCAGGCCACTCACCCATCACTCATCCTCCAGCCTGTTGCTCTGCTGGGGATTATTGTGGCCAAAATGTAGGACCCTGTACTTGGTCTTGTTAAACCTCATCCTCTTGGCCTCTGCCCATTGACCTAACCTATCCAGATCTCTCTGCAGCATCTTTCTCAGGCAGCACTAACTTATGAGTCAGTTACAATGCTAAAGGAGAAAGATTTAATTAGAAAAATCCTTCTACTATAAAAGAACAAAATTAAACCTAGTGAATTATAACAGAAAATTAGGATTTCAATTAAGAAATCCCTAAAAACAGAGTATAAAATTCATTTTTTACTCTAATCAGTGTTGAAATTGGTTAAAAAAATAATATTGGGCTAAGGCAAAGAGTGTAGATGCCCTACCAACACAAAAGAAGTTACATTATGGTACTGGTTTGTAAAACAGTTCCTGTGTACGAAGGCCATCTCAGCTCTGCTCTGCTTAAAATAACTGCTCTTAAGAGAGAGCATATTTAAAGTTCGCAAAATGAACATTAACTGCTGATCTTGGGAAAAGCATATTTTTAAGATACATTTTCAGCGCTGGAAAACATCTCAAGTGTTATTCAAACCCAGGAGTATCACGTCCACAGTTCTTAATAATCCTTCACAGCTGTCTCTGTGGATGAGAGAACATGTCCATCCTCATGGCACAAACTGGCAAATTTAATTAAGCTGCAGCAGCCACAAGATGCTGACTCAGATACGCCAATGTAGGAACATCAAGAAATTCCAGCAGCATAAATTGGCCACATTCAGCACTGAATGAAATGGCAGCACATAAAGATCATTTCAGTATGCAGGGCTGTCACAGTCTTTGTCAGGGTGCAAACCAAAATAATCTGACAGAGCTTTTCTGTCTACATTTACAGCATTATACTTAATTTGAGCAGACAGCTAAATTTTTGCCCTTCATTTTTTTGGTAACCTGCATTCACAGCCTCTATGGTGAGATCCTTGACTACGGCTACACAAGCCAGGTCTATCATTTCTGATGTTCTGGCTACAAACCTACTTCTACCACACACAACTGAACAGAATCCCACTCTTGAGCGCAGTCATATCCACCTCAAAACCCTTTAGTGCACCATCTAAAAGAAGACTTCTACAGTAATACCCACTGTACCCAGTAGCAAGGTGAAGGAAAATCACTGTAACGGAAGCAGAAAAGCCCTCTCTAGCTAAAGATGTGACATATGTCCAAGGATGCAGACAGCTATTCCCCTAGTGTATTGGGTCTCTGTGTTAGTTCAAAATACCCAAACCATACTACTTGTACCGAGTGTGTTAATATAATTTCCCATTCTTCAGCTAACACTCTCCACACAGGTTCTTCACTATTCAAGGAATTAATAATTTCATTTGTACAACCATCAGCCATCACAAAGTGAGAAGAGAGGAACAGTCAGCAAGATATTAATTTCTGGCCCATAGCTTACAGGATCTTAACTCTGGCCAGAGCATGGGTCAAACTTCAGTTGGCTTTGGTACAGAAAACAAAACAACAAGCATCACCCCCATAAAATATTACAAACCACACCAAACCTCCCCACATACAACCTTGCCCCCAAGACACAGCAAAGGTTGCAACCCAGACTCTTCCTGCTTTCTGAGATTTCACAACAGGGAAAGTATGGATCAACCGCTGACCCAAAGTAACAAATCCTTGCACATAACATGCGCATGTCCGGGGCTAAATAGTGCAGGTATGATCAACATGATTATAAGAAACAGCACAACATTATAACATAACAGATTATACCTGTTTGATATATGCCACAGTTCAGAGAGGCTTGGAGCCAACGAATACTTTTCATAAATTTCATGGGAAAAAAATACTTCACTGCCATTTTTGGGTGGAATATCCCTGATAATAAAGAAAAAAACAAAACCCAAAGAACATTACATCTACAACAAAAAAAAACCCCAAAACCCAGTAAAGGTCACATCTGGCCCTGAGAATCAAGTACGAATTATTTATGAAGCAAAAGTCTATATAGTGTTCCTACATTCTCTCATTATGGAAATTACATCTATACCAATGCCCTACTGTTTTTAAATGATAGAATATATATTCTTTACAGTTCAGAAATCACAACTTCATTCAGGTGGGAGATACATTCCAGACACGCAGAGAGAAATTCTGGGGATGGGAGTTACACACATCGTTAAACGAAGGCCAAACACTCCGTTGAATTTACTGGAATTTGGAGAAGATTTATTTCAGGTTTACACACTGCCAATCTGCCATAAACACTCTGAAAGGCACCAGGGGGGGATTTAATTTTTCCATCCCAGTAAACTGACTACAGCTCACCTCTGTAAGGATTAAAACCCCCAATTACTTCGTTTGTAGGGCTTTTGGTGTAAGGAACGACCACACCGTGGAGCTGACCGACTTACCCCACCGCGCACCGACTAACGCAGCCACAAGAAGACTCACCCCGCGCACCCCCGCGCGCGCACCCCCCCGCCCC
>VZRI01002141.1:286335-362600 GCA_013397515.1 Upupa epops | reverse complement strand
TTGGAGCGCGGACAGGAGGAGGAGAAGGGGGGAATGTGGGGGCGAAACACGCACTCACCAGCTCAGCGTCGGCCGGGCAACCGCCATCTCTCCAGACCAGCCGGGGGGTCGCCTCCGCCGGCCCTCCGTGTTTCCGCCGCGCGCGCTCTTGGCCAATCAGCGTAGCAGAGGGCGAGATCAGGTGGTCTGAGCCAGCCAAGGGCAACATGGGCTCGAGCGACTGCCGGGGAGGCCGCCGGCGCCATCTCGTGTTAGGGCGGGATAAGGGCGCGGGAGCTGGGACAGGGCTGAACCAGGCCCCGGCTCCTTTCGCCGACAGCTGAAGGTGCGGCGCGGATTTCGCCCCGCTGTGGCTGAACCCCGGACCGGCATGCTAGGCTAATGTGTAGCCCTCATCAAGCGCTGTGTGCCTCGAGTGGCAGCTCCTTCTCTGCCTGTGTGGAGCTTGAGCCGTACCTGACGGCTGGGGTGCCCCGTGGAGATTGCAGCATTATCCCTCCTCTCCTGGGTTGCCACTTTCCTAGGCTCACTTCACACTTGTTTGTGTGTAGGCAGGGCCACACAAGTTTTATGATCAGGCTTCCCAGTGTGTTTAAAAGGCGGAATTCGAATAGTCTTAGTACCTATAGGTCTAGTTGATGGAAGCATACTTGTTTGTGGTGCTATTAAGCCAGGTTCACAGGTGACGAAATTAGAAAGTTGAGGACTGTGGCATTAAACAGTGCTCAGAGCACCTAGTTCTGGAGCTAAAACTAGGCACTACACACAAATACATCAAAGTACTGAAATGATTCAGAAGGATGTCCAAATCCACTATCAAGGGAGTCCCTAGATCACATGCAGATCAATTTTAAGGCCATTGATTTTAATTCGCCGTTTTGGTTTGTAGATCTCAGGGATGTGGAAAGGTTTCTCTTTGGTAGCTCCCCGCAGAGTCCAGTCCAGAACTTGTAAGAAGTAATTGTACTTAAAAACTCACATATGTCAAGTTACAAAGCCCAGTGATTAGCAGACTTAGATGATGAATACATCAGGTGCAATCCTACTTCAGTCTACCTCTTAACACCTGCAGTGTCCACTACTTTTTTTTTAAATGGTGCAACTTTCTATGTGTGATCTTTTTACCTCCACGGCAAACATGAACACCAGAAAATACTTTTTCAAGGCACCAGGTTGCCCAGGGACGTTGTGGAGTCACCACAAAAGCCACTTGGATGTGGTTCTGTGTAGCTGGCTCTAGGTGGCCCTGCTTATGACCTCTGGAGGCCCTTGCCACATTCTACCATGCTATGAAACAGTGAGTTAGCTGGGGGACAAAACTACCACATACTAACATAAGCTTTCCTTATGAGTGGGCACAGGAGTCCTCAGTTTGTTGCTCAGTTCAGAAAAAAATGCTTTTTATATTGAAACATGTAACTTTTGATGTAGTTGTCACTCAAGAACAAAGCCAAATGGCAAGTCATGCACTTGAGTCACAATAACCACATGCAATGATATGGGCTTAAACTAAGAGTGGCTAGAAAACTGCCTGGCAGAAAAGGACCTGGTGGTGTTGGTCGACAGCCAGCTCAACACCAGCCAGCAGTGTGCCCAGGTAGTCAAAAAGGCCAAGAGCATCCTGCACTGCAGCAGNTTGAAACATGTAACTTTTGATGTAGTTGTCACTCAAGAACAAAGCCAAATGGCAAGTCATGCACTTGAGTCACAATAACCACATGCAATGATATGGGCTTAAACTAAGAGTGGCTAGAAAACTGCCTGGCAGAAAAGGACCTGGTGGTGTTGGTCGACAGCCAGCTCAACACCAGCCAGCAGTGTGCCCAGGTAGTCAAAAAGGCCAAGAGCATCCTGCACTGCAGCAGAAATAGTGTGGACAGCAGGAGTAAGAAGTGATTGCCCTCCTCTGCTGGGCCCTAGTGAGGCCACACTGTGAATACTGCATTTGGTTTTGGGGTGCTCACTCCCAGAAAGTCGTTCTGGTGCTGCAAAGTGTCCAGAGAAGGTCAAAAAGCTGGGGAAGGTTCCATAGCCCAAGTGTTGAGGAGCAGCTGAGGGAACTGCAGTTGTTTAGCTTGGAAAAAAGGAGACTTAGGGAAGTCTTTCCAGCTCTCTGTAAATACCTGAAAGGAGGTTGGAGCAAGGTGGGGGTGTTGGGAGTCTTCTCCAAAGTAACAAGTAACAGGATGGAAAGAAACAGCTTCAAACATGTGCAGAGTTGGTGCTTAGGGACATGATGTAGTGGTGGACTGTCAGTGATGGGTTAATGGTTAGACTGGAGGATCTTAAAGGTCTCTTGCGACTGAACAGCCATTCTGCAACCCAAACCATCTGTGATGCTGACAAAAAATTAAGACACATTTTTCCATTAGAAGCTGAAGTTTTATTACAGGATAACAGTACATAAAGCACATCTAAAATCGATGTGTTCAATGCACTTAATAAGGGTAATGTAATATTAAAGGTACAGTTTCTAAGTACAATATAACAACATTCATATTAGAATGAAAATTGGAGTATTTAAAAGACAACATTAAATCTCTTATTTTTACAGTCATATTTACAAAATGAATCAAAATACTTTTTTCGGGACTGAGTAAAATAACGAACTTGAATAGAAGCAGGCTATCGTAAGAGTGAGTTGGAAAAGTCTCCATGACAGTGAAAAGTTAAGTGATTGGGTAAAGATCATTAGCAAAGGTTTAGTACAATACCACTTTAGTAATTCCTCTTGATGGCTTACGTTCTTTGTGTGGCTAGAAAAGGGTTTTATACATACTGTACACATAACCCACAGCACATATGTACATGTACAGTATAATTGCATTTAAACTCGTGTGTATTTACAGCAATTTGAGCACTATCACTCAATGAGGTTTTATTTTTGAAGTCTATGTGCTTAAATCTTTCAACGTGTATTTGTAACCAGCATTTAGTCTGGTCTGCGTTGAATATCGAGTAAATAGGGAGAGTAGACATTAACCAAATAGTTTTGCATATCAAACTATTAAAATCAAAGTAATGGGGGAAAACGTGTTCCTGGAGTTACGCAGAAGTTAGTAGGTACAAATTTATGAGCAAGTCCTTTTCTCTTTTGAAAATATCAAAAAGGTGGCTTAAATCAACCAAGGGAAAAATAAATTGTCATGGCTTATAGTTAAATAAGATTGTAGCTTCAAGAGGGTTTTTTTTTCTTTTATAATTGTCCTGATAGTGTCTGCAATTAAACATTCCACTTATGAAAATATACCCATGGTGCAGTAAAGTTTGTCTTTATTTTTAGGACAACAGTATGTTTGCTGTTTAAAAAAAATTATTTATATATATATATTCCTTGGATTGAGGGTATAAAAGCAGTGCATGGAAGCCAAGAACCATGGCTTTAAAATTCACTACCTTCTATTATCAAAAAGTGCAGTAAACAGAAACATCATATTTAATAAATTGCTCAAAAATCTTTGCTAAAGATCTTATAAATTCAGTAATATTACAGAAAAATTCTAATAAATATTTAAAAGGTTAATTACCTCTTTAGTTAGATATTTGATATCCATCAGTTGTTAAGAATTAACATGAAAACAACATCTAGAATGGAAGGAACAGGGGACAGGAATATTTTGAAGGGTGCATGACTACAGAAATTAAGGTATACATAAAAAATAAACACAAAACCCCCAGAACCTGACAAAACGTTGCGAATTCCACTTCTTAGCGAACTTTAATTGCTAACGGCTACCCTCGGCTACATACGTGTGATTTATAAAGCACATCCAAGGGCTGAATTCAGCCATCCATCTATTGTGGAAGATGCACATAAAATTCTTATTTACAGTAACTGGAGCTAAGTGTGTAGGCGTGGCCTAGTCACATCCACAGTCAGAGCATGTATGGATCCTATTTAAAGTGAAGAGAGAGGAAGGCACCCAGCAGAATAACCATCTATAAATACCAGATGCAATGACAAGATAGACCTCTCCCAAGAAGCCAAATAACTACCTCCCTTCCAAGACAGACGGTGTGTCATAACAACTTTATACTGGCAGATGAGAGATTTTTCTTGTTCTTTGTTTGGGTTTTTTTTCTGACACAGGCAGATAGCTTTAGTAACCAAAAGCTGGACAGAACATCTGTTGTTTTTTTAATAATGTTAATAATTAATAATGTTAATAATGTAGAAAAATATTTCTACACTTGATATCAAGTATCTGTACTGGTGAAGTAATTTTCTCCTTATTAAATATACTATAGAATAATTTATATAATGACACTATGCATTTAAAGAGAAAAACCATGTCCCAAATCTTGTACTCTGATACAGGTACTTGTTGGGCATACGTCGGTGTATATATATATATATACACAAATATATATATATTTATATATAGTTCTACTCAGTGAAATCAACAAGACCCAAAGGTGGTATTGTCTAGGAATAAAAGGGGTTCGTTTGCTTTTGTTCACAAAAGTAACTTATCTAGCACCACACGTCAGAAAAACACAAAAATAGCACACTCTAGTTCTAAACAGCTATGTCTAAAATAGATTATATAGGAAAACAGATATTATACAGCATAATGTGGTATTTGATAAACAGATAAATATTTGCACTGTGTAGGCCGTTTATAGAATAACTTTATCTATACAGAACGAAAGCAAAAAGTTAACTGTATAGAGGTGAGCAGAACAACATTAAATATTATGACTCCAAAGCAGAGACGACGTTAGAGTTGAAAGAATAGAGCAAGATAAAATGTTTACAGGCCATTACAAGTCCTTAAATTAGTAGTAAAATAAGGAATCAGTTGCTCAAGTTTAGAAAGCAGTAAACAAGAGATTGCATTTACATGCAGATGTCTAAAACTTGTATTCTTTTTAAATCTATGCACAAAAAGTCATTTGTTTTTTTATTGCTTGACATTCAGTTATGGCTAGAGTATTTTTAACCTTTTTTTTGTTTTTGTACTTTGGAAACAAGAATATTGTTAAAGGTGCCATAAAAATGGACAACATTGAAAACAGTTTGCAAATAAACCACCTAACACTGCAGTTTCTTTATACATTTTAAAAAGCCTTGTCTGGGGTTTGTCATATGTTAAATATATTTAATCTGGGAAAATACATTGTAGCTTGAAGCCTCCCATTGGCCCAAACATCCAATACAAAAACACATCTCCAGAAAAGGAGGAGGCAGACAATACAGTTACATAGAAAGAAGCAGCCAGTTAATGTCCTAAGAGTTCAAATATTCACCACTGTTCCCTAACTCGTTTCTAAATCAGCGTAGAAATGAGGAACATTTTGGATTTAGAGAGGTGTACAGTACGTGTGCCTGTTTGTGAAATAACATTCACAGTATTGCTTACGAATTCTCTGCATTAGCTATAGAGAGTGTTACAGACTGCGAGTTCCTGTCAAGTCTGCATGTCTACATTAAGACTTTGTGGAGTAATTCAGGGCAGCGTTTCTCAAACCGAAAGTCACAACCATTTGAATGTTGCCAAAGCCTTTAGATTATTATCAAAATGCTACATCAGGCAAATGTAGCTTGGTTCTATGCTGAATATAGCAGTTCAGTCCTCAATGCAGATGTATGGTTGTGCTGGCCACAGTTAAGTATGACGTACAGGGAACTCTTTCTGCTTGCCTCCTACAGCAGAGTTGCTGGGAGAGCCGGCTGTTGGCCACAAGCTTTTGCATCACCCATCCAGCTACTGAGCTCTTACAGCAGCTCCATCCTGCATTGGAGAAGCCACTAGTAATCAGAGCTGGTTCTCACTGTCTGCCCCAGAAAAAGTAAGTTCATTCCAGTACAAAGAGCCCTATATTGAAATACAGCCCGGAGGGATTGTGCTTTCAGAAAGCTTGAGAAACACTGACTCATAGGAAAACAAGTACACGAAAGACACAGAAACACCAAAACCATGCAGATGTTAACAGAAAGGTGTGATGGCACATCAAGTTGAATACCTTTGTTGTGAACTTCGGCTTGAAGAAGTCAAGAGATGATGAGGGAAGATGTACAAGTGGCAGAGGAAATGGGCCTACAAGTATTGATCTGAAGCCTTTATCACGTGTTCTGTTTCTTATTTGGAAATCCTACTTATTGCTATAAAGTTATTGCTATATTCTACCAATGATAAAGGCAAAAAGAAAAAGAAGATAAACAGCGACATTCCCTACAGGAAAGGTAGAATACAGCTCCTCTTGTGATGTTAAAATTCTATTTAGTACCTGAATAAAAGTCCCAAAGATAGACTGTTATACTGTTAGCTAGTTTCCCTCTCAAGTCCAGTGACTTCGCATTACTTTGCAAGCTACTATCACAGTACTAGGATTAAAGCACATACTGTAGTGATTGTGAAATAAACACTCATTTAAATTTTAAAACTTTTCTTTTTGCTGTTGTATTTGGTATCTGTATGCGTTTGCCCTCATTTCCACCCAGTGATTTTACTGATGGGAATATTTCAGAATGTAAAGAAGACAGGAGGCTATTTAAATCTATTCACAGATTAAACTTTTGAAGCAATAAATATTAGTATTAACACTGGAAAAAAACCCACCAGAATCCTAATAGTTATATTTCTCCAGCTAAGGAAAACAAAGATGTTTCTCCTGTGCAATCTGAATCAGGTGACACAGGGAAAATTCCATATAATGAGTACTCCAGAGAAAGTAGCTTATCATTATTGAATATTTGATGGTGTAACGCTGTTTGTGACGCTATGTTAGTAAAGTTGTCTACACTGGGGAGTTTATAGGAATATGTAGGGAAAAAGTACGTATTTTTGGCACAGTTTATACTGTATAACCTGTTTTTTCCTCATGTACAGACTGGGGAATGTCTAAGCCAATCCCAGAAAAGAATCTGTAATGTTTGGATTATCAATTGTACCTATTAATAGTGTGCTTAATTAATGTGTGTGTATGTAACAAATAGGTTAGTACTGCCAATTAGCAATTGGAATTCTCTTCTGCTGAAGATACCAGCACACAAACTGATCGAGAGGTCACCCTTGCTAAGCGGTTGTCTGCCTTGGAAGGTCATTCCAAGCTAAATTTGTCTGTCAGCTTGGAAAAGCGTAACAAAGTTTTCCCTGTCCATTAAGCAACTTAAACTCCTTGAAGCCATATAACCCTGTGAAAAACTCTCAGTAATCTATGATACTGCAAAACTGATGCTTTCTGCAAGAAGACAGAAATGTTTGATGGAGCAATCTCTTCCCAGTTGAAACAAAGTCTTGAAGTCTTTTGTGTGTAGTTGCTTATTTACTTCTAGTACTACTTGCATGTCCAACTGCCATAAACCAAAACTAACTAGTCCAGGCTTGCTTCCATAATCCCACAGCAGTTTTGGCATTTGGGGCCTTCCTAGCCGTGGCTGTTTTTTTGGTGCTGCTGTAATCCCCTGGAATTACTGTATCTGATGTACGAGATACATCTTCAGATTTAGCATTTCTTTCCTACAAGGGTTTTTGCTTACCATGAAGCACATGCATTAATGACAGTACCAAGTGTTGCTCCTGCAGATCTATGTTCCTGTCTGTGTGGCTTTATTACTGGCACCTCATCATCACATTTTTATTCCTCCTGTACTACCATAAACCCATTTGTTCTATTTGACAATATTTTAAATTAAACTGAAAAGCCATTTGCTGTGGCAAAACACTGTCATTCAGCTGGAAATATAGTCCTATCATCTAAAAAATGTCCAGAGGGTACTGAAATTAATTTGAATCATTTGTTTAATGGGATGGCTTTACTTTCTTTCCTAAAATACAACTGGAAAACCTTTGTGTGATGTTTTGAGAGTAGCTGTACTGCAAATCTGAGTAAGAGAAGGAGGCACCTGTAGATCATTTAGATATTAAAAAAACAAAATAAATCCAGTTTTCCTGTGCCTGGGGAGGGGGGTGACAAGGGGAAAAAGAAGAAATACTTGCATTTTTTTCATTTTAAAAAGTAATTTGTTCCACCAGTAGTACTGGCCACCCTGTTAAAGAGTTTTAGAAGATCCCTGAGCACATTAGTTTCTGACGCTTAACCCCAGCTCCAAAACTGATAGGGCTTCTGTAGTTGATAATGAGATGGATTGTCATTCACAGTTAAGTCAATCATAAGGTGCTTAATCTATTTACCCTTTTTTCACCAATCACCACAAAATAACTGTCAGAAAATAACTTTTATTCTTCTTCTTTTTCTTTTTTGTTTTTTAAATAAAAAAAGGGCACAAAATTTAAAAACAATGAATGTTTTGCAACAGTGGTTTAGGATTATTATCTGGCTGCCCCTCAACAACAGACAAGTGATTCAATCGACATTCCTTAGCAAAAAAAAAAAAAAGAAAAAAAAAAGAAAAAAAAGAAAAAAAAAGAAAAGAAAAATCCTGTACAAATATGTATTTTTCCCTGAGGGATCAAGGTTACACCCGCAAGTGCTCTATGTACATATTGCACTGTAGAGGAATGAAGAACATGTGCAAAAAAAGCAACAATTATTTGAAGCTCACTAATCAAACCTTTTAATCATGACTGCTATGTCATCTTGCATTTTGGAATGTCGGAACACAGCTATTCCTTTAATCTAAAAATGTAAAAAAACCCAAAACAACCCCCAAAAAAACCCAAAAACCCAAAGAAAGAAAAAGAAAAAACACACCTCTACTATGGCACATTCAATGAAATAAAAAGTTTTTCCAAAGACAAATAGACAAATTCCATCAAGAAAATAATACAAAGTTCGTTCATTTGTTGTTTTTTTTTGTTTTTTAGAAAAATTACATTAACTTTCTTTCATTTGTTTCACATTACAAAATCTTTTTTTTTTTAATGTTTACACAAATCACATTTTATTGCAGGAATATTTCAAGTGCCATCAAACATTTATAGAAGGGTTAAAAAAATAGAAGTCTCTCTAAAGTGGTCCAGACAAGGCTTTGTATAGAATAAATCTTTTTTTTTTTCCACCTTCTATTTTTGACTTACGCATTTTGAATACATTTTCTTTATTCCATTGACACTTAACAGCCTAGAAGCAGCCACTCACACGCACCCACTCGTCAGGCCACATGCGCACTCAAACGTTCTCTCACACACACACCCAGGTGCACATACACACAGATATCTTGGTATCCATCCTAAGATAGGTAAGCTTAAATAAAGAACAACCAAACTTAAGAACAGCCTCCCTTTTCACCTAATCCCACAGGTTCTAAAATATTGAATGACACTGGAGGTGCTGAAGTACATTAGGGTGCTTCAGATGACACTACAGTACCTCTTTCCTAGAAAGCCACAAAACGTTTTTGTGGATAGATACAACACCCAGGGAAGACCTCTGCAGACATTGAGCAGATCACTGAAAACCAATCTGGTATTTCTTTAGCATCAGCTGTCTTCATGTTTATGTGAACTGGTCACATTGTGACAATGCTCAGGAATATTCAATGACTCCCAAATACGTTTCTTAACTGGATATTAAGTTGATGATCTGACACCAGGCCACAGCCCCAGAGGTTCTGCAGTGCGTTCCCTCTGCTGTGCTGGGTTCTTACTAGCCGCTCTGAGATTTTGTACATCCCCTTTCATAAAAGCCTCCTTGGCAACAGAAATCTTCCGTACCGTATCCCCTTTTTCCCCCCCTCTACAAAGGGAAAAACAAATATAATATTCTATTGTCAAGTGGCTGTTAGCTGTGATCAGGAAAGCAGAGCTCTTGGGGTTATGTACGCACAGTCTGATTTAACATGGTGCCTGCACACAGGAGCTCCCAGACGCAGAAAGGACAGCACTTTCTGGTCTGGACAATCACATCATAAGCTGTTCTCAGGTGAAAAGAGCTAAGGCCCCTGTCCAGAACCTTTTCACAGTTAGATATTTTATTAGCAAAGGCTCTAAAAATCTGTGCTGTGCTGTCAGTGGCTTATGGCTGTCAGTAGGCTGAGCTAGGTACCAAACAAAACCATTGGCACCTTGATGCCAGGTAAAGTTCTAATATCCATCAGGAAAAGGTAAGAAAAGGATGTGACTGAACATTAATCCCAAAGTATTTTGCCGGGTGATCTACTTATTGTGAGAAGTAGGGGTTGTATCTTGCTCTCTAAAAAAAGTACAGGTCTTACTTCATTATTCATTAGTTGACACTGAAATTAAGTTTAGTTGATCTTTACAGGACTAGCACCTAAGGCTGGTCACATTCAGAAAACATCTGTTAGTTAAAAGGATTGTTTTAAAAACAGGAATATGCATTGGAATAAAATACCATATCATGCCAGTTACTCCATCAAAGTAAACAATGATTCTAGGAACCATGTGTGTAGTGAGACTATAGAGAGCTGAAAGGGCAGCTGTACAGACTTTGTCCAAAACTCCTGTCATGCATCTACCCCAGTGGTACCCAGAGGTGTACATGTTCCTCTCTCCCATGCTCTGGGGTGAGGGGAGACTCTCCTTTGAAGGGGAAATACATCTCTGCCCCTCATTTCAAAGCTGAGAGATGAGCGCTGTAGAACTTCCCTGATGTGGCAGACTGAGATTTTTAACCTCAATTTGACACAAAAGGAAACAAGTTCAAATCACACATTAAACCTGTTCTTATAATGATCCACCAACCCAATTCTCCTTTTTGAAGTAGTTGGGCTTCTAATTCACTTTCATTACTTCTCAACAGCTATAGGGTATCTAAGATATTGTTTATCCTTGGAAATTAAAACTGGGGTATTTTTTCAGTATGTTCCTCTATTCCAGACATTTCCTTTGTGCGAGCCTATGAGATCCAGTTACCATCCCCATCTTATCCAAACCAATTATGCATCTCTGGCTCAAACACCCCCAGTTTGTTTTGTGGTGATGTTTACTAGGAATCTGCTTCCCTCAGAACTAGGTTTATCAGAACTAGGTTTACTTGCCCAATTTGGACAGCATTACCTTTAGAAAAATACTGTTTAACCAAGACTGCAAGATTTGCCTTGGTTTTGAAGCATAGGAAACCCGATTTCAGACTCAGAGAACGCAGACTGCAGGCGCTATACTGACTACCAAACTTGGTCTTTTAGCAACACTTTGTTAGTCTGTCCTCATGTGATTAAAGTGCATCTTTTTAAATAAGGAGAGCAATGGACTTCTCTATTCAGCTCCCTGAAATACAGCTGCTGGATGCTGCAAGAACACAGGTCAGTTTGACATCAAAGACCAACTTCCTCAGGATTTGGATAGGCTTGAGCTTGGAGTCTGACATTGTTTACCATATGGAGTACAAAAAGATGTTGTATTGTGGATAAAAGCTTGACATACACATACTTTTCCTGTAGATACAGACTTGAGTAAATACTTGAAACCTGGGTTTTCAGCAAGCAAGTGGATTTAAAAACCTGTTTTTCAAGGATGCTGCCTTAGTCGTTTCTAGATGGTCTGTAATTTCTTGATTTGACCACAGAAACTCAGCACCTTTGAGAATGAGGCTTTTGACTTGTGCCCCTAAATTTGAATTTAGGCACATACATTTAAGCATCCAGGTTTGAAAAGAAGAAGTATCTTTGAATTTAACAGATGAAAAGCCAAACTGAATTTAGAAAATTGACATTGCTTTCAAATCTTTAAAAACAATAAAATAATCTGCAAGTGTTTCAGAATATGACCAGCCTCTCTTTAAAACCTAACATGGAAAACAGCAGCATAAATAACCTCCCAACGTACCAGTACCTGCCAAACCTTTTTCAGTTAAACTTGAATTTCTGGTGCACATGCAACACAACAATGAACACGCTAGCATTTAATTTAAAGAAAAAAGGTGCAAAATGAAAGTGCCTTATCAATTCAACAAGAAAAGCTATACCAGTAACTACATTTTATATTAATTAAAACAATATATAAACAATATCTCTTTTGCTATATATAGTCTTCATGCCCATTTACCCTGTAATATATTATAATGCTATTGTTGCTATTGCTATGGACCCTTTTCATGCCGTTCTGTCTACTGGCAAACAGTGGTAGGTGAAAAAGAATCGTCCTTCATGAAACAATGAGCAAGTTGTGCAAACTGATGCTGAAATCTCTGCAATGCACACCAGTCACTGATTACTAGGTGGACTCTGTTCTGATCAACAAATTGATTGTTCTGTCAAGAGTCTGGGCAGTGAACTACAAGAGAAAACAACCTTCTGACACTGGTACCCTCAGTCTGTGTAAACAGAGGTCAAGGATTGAGAAGTTGAGACAGAAAAAGGGTCCATATTTGTAGGCATAATGGAAATCATATGCATGAGAAAAACAAGTTCAACTTTGTTTCATTGTTTCCCATCCTTCGCCTGACCCCGACCGCCAAGAGATGTGCAGTGTGTTGGCTCCCTAGGTCTGTGCAGGGCCATATAAAGTGTCTTGATTTTCTTTCTTTTTTCTTATTTTTTTTCCTTTCTTTTGTTTTAATGTTTGTACTTCAGACATTCTAGAAGTGCTTAGGTGATACGTTTACCCATCGATTTGCATCGCTGGCTCAAATTCTGAAGTGAACAGCTCCTTGTAAAGTGGAGGAAAATGAAGTCGTACAATGTCTGGGTATATTGCTTTAAATGCCATAAGCTTTTCTGTATGTCGTCCACACAGTGCTCTTAAAGTAGACACTTTGCATATTAACTGTAAAAAAATGAACACAAGTCATACAGTCACATACATGGAACCAGGTCACCCAACCACTCACTTGGTCTTAGGAGTTAAAAAAAAAAAGCCACGAAAAGCTCAAGTAATAGATTAATGCTATTTGTGAAGTAATCTTTACGTTCCTAGAAAAATGGATTGATCTAGAAGAACCTAATAGCTGGATGTCCATTTGTGCAGCTTGGTCATTCTCTTTGAAGAAGGTGGCTCTGACTGCTCTTCACCCGGCTGTGAATATTAGGTAAGAAACTGACAAGAGAAGAGATTAGGGTTGGGTTTTGTTTTTCTTAATTTATACCAAATAAGGTAAGGAGGAACAGACTAGAAAAATCTATTCCAGGCCATTCCCTGAACTTCCTGAGTAAATTGCCTGTACCAAAGCACTTAGAAGAATATACACTGGGAAAAGAATCATGAGAGCTGGGATCAGAAATGAAGACAATATGCAAAGCCTAGGCTGGACCATCCTGCTTCTATTGCAATTAATTCTGTGGTGTAAAACCAAGTATAAAGCTCCTAAGAGGAGCTACCTCTGTAAGGAAGTGCCTGTTCCTCCCCAGTTCTTCAGAATTATTTGAGATTTTGTTTAACATCATCCCATATTCCCACTTTTTAAAAGCAGCTTGCAGATACCTGAGATTAACTTAACAGTACGTGGTGGACTTGTTCTCCCTAGGCATCAGCACTTGGAAAACTGCAGCCAAAATGGCTATGGGGAACTTCAAACTGAAAAACAAGGTTAGTTTGGGTGCTGCACATTAGAGCAACTTATTTCTCATGCAGGCAGAGATTTCATGAAGGTTAAGGCAGGCATGCTGTGGAGCTGAAATAGTGTTCTTTGTGTGCAGCAGAAACAAGAAAAAGATAAAACATCCTTGCTGCTTTTCATGTAGTTCACCATTAAGACACTCCATTTCAAACCATCATCAGCCTCATTCACCAGTCATCATTATTTCACCTCTTCCAGCTTTTAGTAAACAGCTTCAGCTAAGCACCTTGATTTTGACCGTAATTCTGGGTTTACAGATGGCAAAATTAACTGTGCAAGAGGCTTTACACTGTAATTAGGATTGTGTTCCTAAGAAAATGTACTTTCTCTTACCTTTGTTAAAATTCCATCTTCTCTGTGGTTCTTCTGTAGGACATGCTGAAGCGCCAGCTGGATCTTCTGTTGGAGTTTTTCAATTTTGACTTTCTCCTGAAGCCATGAGCGATCTAAATATAAACGGAGTTAACACCTCTAGTACTGCACACATCCATCACAGTGCATTAGGAAGAACTAAGTCTGTTACAGATTCATCTGTCTTGTTTGCAACCTTCCTTCCACTTCTTACATAATCTCATGTAGGAAATGAGTTTCAAAATTAATAGGGTTTAGAGTATATTTCTAAGAGCCATTTTAAATGCACATAATAGATTCCTTAATTAGAAGAGCACAGTGTATCCGATTAAGATTTATTAATCATTTGCTAACAAGGTCTGGAAAGTACAGGGTTTCTACAAAACAAAGCTAGAAACTTCAGTGGGAAAGGAATAGATCGCATAAAGGACAAGCAGTTGGGCCGAATCATCTTGCTAATAGTATTAGCTGCTATGACCTCTGTGTGGCAGAACTGTAGCATCCTGTGGTTGACATACTAAGGTACAGAGCTGAGATACTTCTGATCTGCCAAATGGTGTGAGAATATACTATGATAGTGTCAATAAACCCGCTGTTGTCAGCAGACTCATCCACCAGCAGTCCTGAATCTGCTCTGCTGCAGTCTGAAAACGGAGCGTGTATTCCCTTGGGTGTTACACCAAACACAAATGGACTTTCTGCTCCGGTGCCTTGTTTCACCAGACCTAATAAGCTGTGTCAGACCTGGAGTAGTGTGTGGATCTGCTTGAGATTCTTAAGTTATTTTAATCATAGGTATGGTAGACCCAGGCTGACTCTACAGCTGGCTCCATAGAGTCTCCTGTCTCTCCTTGTGTTCTCATTCACAAGTATTTGAGTCCTCAGTCAGGTGGAAAACAAGGGCTTAGGTGAGAATTTCCAATTTAATAAATTTGTTCCTAAATTCAACATCCCAGTGTGCTCATGAAAATTAAAACTTTGATCAAAGACCCCAAAATGATGATGATACTGCACACTTCCCAGTGATCTTCACATTATTGTTAAAACCCTACAAAAGAAAGATGACCTTTACCAAATAAAGCAGAGCAAACCTTTAACTCTTACCTGCCGACATTAAAACAAACGCAGAAAACAATGCTATCTCATCTTCTGTCAGATGCATAGAACATAAACTTTTTCCAAATTCAAACACAAAGCTAATGAAGTCTTCGCAACCTGCCAAAAAAGAAGGTAGAGCTGATGCCACCTTGTTTAAAACTACTTTGGAGCTACAGAGTTGTTGATGTATTCTGACAGAAGAGGAAAAAAACAGATGTAAAACATTCAATTGGTGAATGGTCTTCTCCCCCAGGATTGTGGGGTGATGGCAGTGAGATCTCACTCGTGCTTCACCTAATTACCCCACTTCCACAAGCCCTCAGGTTTTGCACACTGTGTCTTTTTTCGATGCTTGGTTCTTCTGGGGAAAAACACAGACAAAACCCAAACCACTTTCAAGGTCAAAGTTGGTTTAGCTTTGCTTCTGTTCTAAGTGGAACTTGGAGGAAAAGTGTACTTGAAAAGTGATGACCTGAAGACCACAGTTCACATGGAAAGGAGGGAAAAAGAGGCCCACAAGGTACATGCAGGAGAAAAGGGAGAAGGCAAGGTCGAAAAGCTTTTCATGTAGAAAAGGAACTCTGTCTCCTTTTATCCATTCTCCTGCTGGAGACAGGACTAACCCAGGTTAGTGCTGCTACTATGCAGTTCACAAAGTGAACCCTGCACTGAAGGGGAGAGCAAACTGACATAAGAGGGCTTTCCTCTGCAGATTTCAGCTCCAATCCACCCTAAGGATCTGGATGTAGCTGCTAACAGGTTGAAGTTAAATGCTTCATTGGAACCCACATGTGATATTGCAGTATCAGAATTGTTTGACCACAGACCTTGTCCCTTTTAGCGTTTTGGAAGGGTAGGAAATATCAGTAATTTTTCAGCTTTCTCCACAGCCTTGTATTTCTCCAAATGCTTCCAGTTTTGTACTCCCCAGTTCAAGAGAGACAGAGATCTATTTCAGAGTCCAATAGAGGGCTGCAAGGATGATTAAGGGAGTGGAACAAATGCCTTACAGAGGAAAGGCTAAGAGACCTGGGGCTTTTCAATCTTGTAAAGAAGACTGAGGGGATCTTACCAGTATCTATAAATACATGAGGGCTGGGTGTCAAGAAGGCAGGGACAACCTCTTTTTACTTGTTCTCTGGGATAAGACAAGGGGCAATGGATTCAAGCTCGAGCACAGCAAGTTCCACCTCAACATGAGGAAGAACTTCTTTGGTGTAAGGGTTACAGAGCACTGGAACAGGCTCCCTAGAAAGGCTGTGGAGTCTTCTTCTCTTGAGGACTTTCAAGACCCATCTAGATGCAATTCTGACTTATCTGCCATAGTCTCTTACAGGGGGATTGGATTCAAAGAGGTCCCTCCCAACTCCTAACATTTTGTGATTGTGAGACACCCAGTAAAATACATCTGTATAAAATAACCAAAAATAAAATAACCAAAACCCAGAAAAAATTCAAAATTACAAACTGTGGTTCAGTATAAAAAATGGATTGACAGTATTTCACCTGCGAATAACTGGACTTTGCATATTACACAACTCTATTAACATCTTCAAGCAGTAACGTCACTATACCCAAAATTAGCTTGAAATCTGCTGCCTTCTCCAACAGGATGTATAAAATGTTACACTAGATAGGAATCCAGGCTTCTGTTCCCAACAAGTGTGTCAAAACCTGCTCTACCCTGATATAAGTGTTGAATTTCAACACCAACAGGCCGCTACTGCACAGAGTTGAGCTATTTTACCTCTTGAAATCAGCCTGGCCTCAAACAGAGCTGGTATTGACTGCTTACAAAACAAGCAGTTGGGACTTTAGAATGTTTCTATCAGAATACAACAGCCTGAATTTCTCAGAGCAGCCATTCCCTTGCTTTTCCACCTTTATCCACCATTTTTATTCTGTGGTTTGTTGGGTTTTTTTTTTAAGATACAACACTTGATATTTCCTTACCTAAGGACTTGAAAACCTCTGGGCTAGCATACTTGCCATCAAAGTAGACTGTGTTGTTCTGGGAGTCAAAGGCACGGCACATTCTGATGAACACAACCTCTAAAGACCCTAGAACGGAAACAAACGTGTGTGACTGCTGAAGCTGAGATTTCAGTTGCAAAGACACATGAGGATTAAAAATTTCCTATGCTCTGCATTCGCTATTGATCAAGTAGGGTAGCAGGTTCTGAGCTGTCAAGGAGCATAGTTTGATTTAACTGCAGAACCAGAAGAATTCCCATAAATCTCTTTAGAAGTTTTCGCCAAAGAGACTTAGTGCTAACAAACTCTGCTAATTCTTACTGAAGCAATGAAGTCTCTGAAGTCAAATGATCCAAGGGCTGGAGCACATTTGCTATGAGAACAGGCTGAGGGAGCTGGAGTTGTTCAGTCTAGGGAAAAGAAGACTCTGGGGGAACCTTCTAGCTGCCTTCCAACACCTGAAGGGAACCTACTGGAAGGCTGGAGAGGGACTTTTCGCAAGGGTCAGTGTCTAGTGATAGGACAAGGGTAAATGGTTTTAAACTGAAGGAGGGTAGGTTTAGACTAGATCTTCAGTATAAAGTTGGACAGTCTCTAGAACAGACTGCCCAGAGAGACTGCAGCTGCTATCTCCCTGAAGGTGTTCAAGGCCATGTTAGATGAGGGCTTGAGCAACCAAGTCTAGTTGAAAGGCACTGCTGCCCAAGCGAGGGAGGATGGAGTAGATATCTCTAAGGTCCCTTTCAACATGAGCCATTCTATGATTTTAGAGTTATATTCACACAACACTATTTGTAAACTGCATTACATCTGACACGTAACAATTTAGATTTTTACCTTGAACTGTCTTGCTCATTATTAGCTAACCAAAATATTTACTGGATTGATGGTTGGAGGTCTCTTCCAATTCTTAATGATTCGGTGATTCAATTCTATAAAAACTGCAATCCAGCTTTTGCATCTTTACTGCTCCCTTTATTCATAATTAAAACGTCACAGTAGAAGTCACTGCCTGATCTATAGACAGAACTTCCTGTTCTATTCAGAGTAACTAAGAAGCTAAATTACTTCAAAGAAACAGACAATATCTAAGCTTTTCCGCTGTATTATTTGAAATCATAGTATATCCTATGTATATAGATATATATGCGTACAAAATCACCCTCCTGTGTCTAAACTAGTAGAAGCCACATTAAAACTGGCCCACATACCTGCTTTTAAAAGCACAATTTGATCGTTTTGACACAGTTCCATGAAGCCATCAATGCGTTTGGCGAATTCCACTACATACTGTATAGCTTCTGTTATTTTGACTGCGCATAACTGCCACATTACCTCTCTTTGCTGTTGGAGAAAGAAGAGAAAATGCAATATTACTGATCAAGGTGTGGAATGCCCATTTTTTATAAACTGAGTTGGAAAAAACAGACAAACATGCCCACCTACAGTCTGCCTAAGAATTGAGGGGAGTTAACCTCAAACCAAGGGCTTATGTGGACAAATGACTTTTTCTTATATTGATAATTCTAAATTAAGTTGCCCAATAAATTAAAACAAAATTATAATCTTAAATTCTTTTTCGTGGAAACAAAAAATATGTCTGAAGAACACTGTG
The DNA here is from genome assembly GCA_013397515.1 of Upupa epops. NCBI lineage: Eukaryota > Metazoa > Chordata > Aves > Bucerotiformes > Upupidae > Upupa > Upupa epops. The sequence goes on along the minus strand of VZRI01002141.1, from coordinate 344,140 downwards.
CTTTAACAGTTTTCCAACAGCTTTCTACAAGCAGTCATCTGGTAGTGAACTGGGGATAGAAGGCAGGTGGGAAGTAAAAACATCAGTAGTTCCTACAGTACCCACTGGTGGGGTGGCAGCATCTTAGGTACAGGACTCCATCATCTTAAAGGTCTTTTCCAACCTAAATGATTCTATGATTTTACTCTACAGGCAAATGTGAACCACTGAGTGATAACTGTAGAATGACTCAGGAGTACAACCAGGCATAAAGCTGGAAAAGAGTTCTGTGTTTTTGGAAGCTCAAAACCAAGACACTGAGAGAGACAGATAGAGACAGAGAGAGAAGAGACTTTCTTTAGCATCTTCAAAGTGGCTTTACTTCTTCTTGCACGTGGAAAAATCACCAGCACCAGGGGCATGCCAATTATCTTGCCGCTTTTTATCCTAGTGTATTATTTATTGAACACATACCACCTCAGTAAACAGTGAGCAGTGACACTGCAAAATTCACTCTGTGCTATGGAAATATCACCAGGCTTTAGAAGCAGCATGACATCAGGTTTTCTATACCTTGTTTTGATAGTTCTCTATTTCTTCCTGCAGAAAAGTCTGCCATGTTATCTGCTGTAACTCCTCTCTCAAGTACTGGCAAGTTTCCATGTGTGACTTGGAGATGTTCTGTGCAAGATGTTCTAAAAGAAAGATCAGAAAGGGACACACGTTACAAAGGCAAACCTGCACCTTTAGACATGAGGAACTAGTATGTTCAGGGGCAACAGCAGGACAGGAGAGGGTTAGCTGTGAGGAAAAAGGGTTTTCACCACAATCTTGGCTTTTGCTTCATGAAAATAAACACATTCAATTCAAACCACGAACAGGCTCACGGAATGCAAAGCAGGACTGTGGTTCTCCTCCCGGGCTGGGTGCACACGAGAGGGCACTCCGGGAACACACACACACACAGACACACACACACACACACTCATGATTCTCTCTCAGGAGCACCAAGCAGAGCCCTTCCATTACACTGGAAGATGTCTGGGAGAAATACTGACTTTAATTTTTAATGAAGAAAACTCTACTGGGGACAAACTTTGTTCTCGGTCAGCAGTGGGCATGGAAGAAAGTTTTCAAGATCAAAAAGTTTGCAAAATCAAAGCAAACATAGTGAGACCTGAACATTCAGAGCATCACAAATTCAGCTGCTGCCTTTAGTATGACAAATTCAGTTTTGTTCCATTATATTATTAGGTAGAGCACAAAATATCCCAGTGAATGAGGTGATGGACCCTTTGAGTTAGGGTACAGGAATCTCCATGAATCTCCATTCAGCCCTGCTGAATACAAGACACTAGGTATCATGTTCAGGGAATAGGACAGCACTGCCAGGCAGGCAGAAGAGCCTCAGAAACTAAATCCATTTGTATTTTATACAATAGAAACCTTCTAGTTAACAAATGCAGATAGTTCCCATCTGTCCAGTATTTTGCCAAGTGGGACACTATCACAGTGTCCTGCTTTCTTTTCTGCTTTTATATCATTAAAAAAATATTAGGCAAACATACTTAGAAAATTCAGGTAATTATTAGAACACCAAACACCTGACATTTTGGTTTTTTTCTTCAGCTTCAGTATGGTGACTTAACAGGTAATGATTTAAATTTTCAATACAACATTGGAATTCCAAATAAACTACTTTGTGTTGCTGTACTTGGTTAAAAGAGCTGCAAGGCAGATTTATATTTAATAGAAGAACATTAAAACTTCAGGAACACCTTTAAAAGCACCAATACCATTTAGATGTCTGAATTCCACTCCTACTTGGTCTTTTTTTTCTACCCTGACTCTTCTCATGCATCTGTTCTCCACAATATTTTAGCAGGTGACAAGCAGAGGCCTGGTGACTTGTCTGGCACAATTCTGCAGTGGATTCTGCAGAACAGGAATGAGCAAGAATGGGAGCGTTCTGAGGGACTGGAGCTTTAGGTCTTCTCTAAACCTTGCTTTGCTTGGTAACAACCAAAGCCAATCCTCTGCAAACCCACCTGCTAGACAATCACTGTGTTTAGTATCAGTGTTTATAACAGTTTATCTGTTTATAATAGTTTGAGGTAAGATAGTACCTGAAAAGCCTGGTAAAATCAGATTCCTTCTGCTACCTGCAATCAATAAAGTAGAACGCAAAGCAGTTTGTACTCTGGTTCTCATCATAGTTTTCATGTACTTCAGAGCAACTGGGGTTTTTTTCCTTACAAATTTGTATTTAGAACATCTGCTCTCACTTACAGTGACCGACAGCTTTATGGTGTGCCCTTACAGGATGCAGAAGGTGAAACAGGAGTATGTTATTCACAAAGCTCAGTTCTGGGCTCTCTTTCAGCACACACCTAAATACTTTCATAGAAATGCCCCACCTTCCTAAATTGAAACCTTAGTCTGGAAGACAAACATTCTTCAAACATTGTGTGGTAATGTCAGTACTGGTCACCCACACTGTGCTCCGTGGGGTTTACATGTGAGCACTGTGTAAAGACAGGTAAGCAAGACGACAAACTTATTTTAGGCCAGCATTCTAAACTCAGCATCTGACCTAGGGAGGAAAAGCCCTTTCTTTTCTCTGTGGGTTTAATATATATCTTTTCGTTATTCCCATGAGAATATTAACAACCATTTGATTCAAACAAAGCTGCTAGCACAGACTTTATTCTATTTTTTAATTCCCATCTTTACTTATCTGTAATTTAAGTTACTTAAACTCAAGCCAGTCACAACATTTTGAGGTCACAACAAACTATACTGTGGGTAAGAACTGTATTCTGCAACAGAAGGACACGAAAAAGTAAGTCCTAGTGTTTCTTCCTCTTTGCAAAATTTCTCAAAATAAGTAAAATAAACCAAGCTGAATTTCATACCACAAACTCACCTCTAATTCAAAAAAGTTGACAAAACCATAACAATTTCACTTGGAATATGTGGTTTTTCGAACTAGCCTCAGGTTTTTTGTAATGGAATAATTAGCAGAAGTGTTGCGTAAGCAAGGAAAATCAGTTTTAAATGCCTGACTGTTCATACAAATGATTGACTCTTAAAGCCACTCTCTGATGTCCTGTTTCAGTTTGCTTACAACCAGCTCACAAAGACTTGTAGTTGTGGAATTCAGCATTAGCATAATCATTCAGGGAATAGTTTAAAGTAAAATATTCTAATCGGTGTGGGTGTTATAAATCTTTTGGGGAAATCACCACAACTTGTTACATTTGCAAAATTTTCTTAAGTATCTTGGGCCCTCAGATTACATGAGTGCTTTGGTTATCTATTTCCCACATACAGATAAAAAGTAGAAGAATATCAGCTTTAACACTTTTTGCTAGAAAATCAGGAGTGTTGAGGTAATGAAAACCAAGGCAAAGCCTTCAAAAATCATCAACCATCTGCAAATCAAGCAATATTCTGTTTGCTCAGCACTAAATCCCAGCTTGTTTTGTTTATTAGCATTCAAGGGGTGCTACTACAGGGACTGAAAACAAACCCAACGCTACTAGAGCTGAGCAACCACAAGGTCCTGGGATTTTCAGTCCAGTTCCATGCACAGGGCAGGGTGTTCACTGTGCGCCCAGCATGAGCCCAGACATCTCATGGCTCTACTAAGAAGCAATTCTCACTCTGGCCTGGCTAAATGCGCCATTTTACATCTTTACTGTAAGACAATGACAATGGAAGTTTTTCTCTCTCATTACCTAATTCTGCCATGGACACAGTTGGAGAGGTCTCTCCATTTGTAAAAGAACAATAAGGGAAGAAGCCCGATGCTGGTGTGTAGTCACATATTGGTTCTGGTTTGATTCCATTAATATCAAGACCCGACTGATCTGGAGAAGGCTGTATGTCTAAGTAGAAGCTGCTAACTGCGGAGTCTGCTTTGCTACCTTCAGGGGTATGCCCATCAATGTAATTACTGAGGTCATCATGTAGCTCTGTTAACCCATTGGTGGTGATATTGTATGTTGGTGTTAGTGGTTCTGCCTCTCCTGGTTGTTGCTGATGGTCTCGCTGCTGCTGCTGCATTCGATGTTTCTGCACCTCCGCGTACAGGCTGTCCCGCTGCTTTTTTGACATTCGACCGAACTTTACAGCTGAAACACAGACATACAATGTGTTACATTGCTGTAAATCCACTGCTGGATTTTAATTGCTTTGGGTCTTTATATATGACATAGGACACAGCACAACAAGCAAACCTAAGAATAGGTAAAGTAGCTATACCATCTTCTCTTCAAAGAACCATTTTAAGATACTGTTAAAACCTCTATAGCACAAGTAAGGACTGTAAGGGTCAGTTGAGAGAACTGGGGGTATTTAACCTGGAGAAAAAGAGGCTCAGGGTAAACCTTCTCACCATCTGCAACTACCTGAAAGCTGCTTGTAAGCAAGGTTGGGGTTGGTCTCTTCTTCCAATTAATGTGACAAAATCAGAGGAAACAGCCTCAAGTTGCATTGGGACAGGTCCGAAGTTGGACCTTGGGAAAAAAGAGCTGTCAAACACTGATAGTGGCTGCGCAGGCCAGTAGTGGAGTCACCATCACTAGAGGGATCTAAAAGGTCTGGAGATAAGGTGCTAAGGAACAGAGTTTAGTGGTGACCTGGCAGTGCTGGAATATGTGGAGTTGATCTTAAAGGTCTCTTCCAACCAAACCAATTCTAAGATTCTGGGATTTCTGGGACCTGTACCAACAGTAAATCTTCATTGTTAAGGAAGGGTACTCACACTTTACTCTTCTTTACAGGAGAGCAAACATAGCAGAGGCAGTAGTCGTCACATGATCAACTGTCTCTGGGTTTTAGTTTCATGCCCAATAAAAAAAGACAACGCAATTCAACAAGTAAATGTAATCTCAAAATAATTTACTTCATTGGGGCCCCACATACGTAGAGTTATGCACTGGTATTTGTAGAACATGTAACATCACTGTCACTATGGCAGGGGGAGGGACTGAGTCACATCTTCAAATTGGGTAAGTGGTGGCAACTTCATTACTTCTCTGGGGGAGGTGTGCAAGTATCAGCTGCAAATCCAGTTCTAATTGAGTTACATAAGCTTCCACTTTACAGAGGTGGGTTTTCGTCACTACACTAGGTGTAATTTTGAGCTTAATATTAGCAGCACTGGAACACATTTTCTTCATGAATCTATCTTTGAAAAAAACTCTGTTCTCTTGGCTTTTTTTCCATTATTCCTTATACACACATTTCATCTTCTCTCAGTTCTGAGACACTTCTGATCTGTACCAGTATGGCAGCAATCAAAGAGGCACCTTCTACTCCAATATGTCATTTAGATTGGACTGAACACAGGGAGAAAATATTAACATTAGTCTAAAAAATGCACCTTCAAGAAGTGACCAAAGGCAAAACTCTTAGCTGGGATCCACAATAGATGAGTAGGAAAAAGATATAACTAAGAATTTCATACATGCCCCAATTTATATATGCTTGTGTGGGTTTTATATTGTATGATTTTTTCAATTTATAACAAGATAAACAGATTTTTTTTTTTAATTTATGGCAAGATAAAACCCCCGTTTGATCTCAACAGTCATCCTGATGCACAATTGCCTTTTAAATGTTGTCTGATTTGAACACACAATATACTGATCATTATTTTACTTTCTGCAATAAAGGCTTGCATTGGCAGAGCTTACCATCTCGAGACATCCCCACAGCAAGACATTTCTGTAATCGACAGTGTTGGCAGCGGTTCCTACTGGTTCGGTCAATCAAACAGTTCTTCTGCCGAGGACAGGAGTAGGTAGCGTTGCTTTGCTGACTCCTCCTGAAAAAGCCCTGGGATGGAAATGCAAAACAGAAGTCAAGAAGCTGTTAAGTGAGAGAGTAAATAAGGGCTCTGGAGGCAAAATACCTAACAGAAAATTAACTTCAAGCACACTATAGGTCAACTAAAGGTAGGGAAGAAGGTTTTTTTCTCTCACTGTCCTAGAAACAAATAAATTCCATTAACTAGTTGGAAACAGTTCATTAAAAAAATGTGAGGACAGAAAGGAATTATGTTTTTCACTGATTCCATGTCACACAGGGTATAACAAAAGAGAGCAAACTGATCAAAGATCTAGATTTGCTGGACTGTCTTTCCAGGGTCAGTACAGATGACCAAAATAGGGAGGATTCTCCCACCCTGCTCTGCAATTCTGCTCTTTGGAGGAGACAAGAGAATGGTCAGTCTCACCAACGTACTTTAAGTGTCTAAAAACATTAAGCATGATGCTGAGCAACTCCTTCTACAATGAACAACTTCGTAAAATGTTTTGTTTAATTAAATGCTAAAAAGAGTGGTTTTGTTCAACTTGGCGCAGGACTTAGAAGAAGAAGCTGAACCAGGTTCTATGCATCATCTGTTTTCTAAGTTCACTGCACTGAGCAGACCCATCTCCAAAGAAACCTGGTGCTGGAAGCTTACGCAGTAGTTGCAGGTTTGTTCTCTCCAGCTGTACAGTGCTTGTTATTAAACATCGTGCCAGCCATTTGCTTTGAAGTTCATTTCATCTTTTTGCCAGTGACTGCCCAAACACAAGCTGGCAAGTGTGTAACACCTACTTCACACGGATTCTGTAGAGCTGTAGTCATTCCAAAGAGGCACTTGAGATCAGCAACAACACTATTTTAGCTTTATGTTGCCACATAATGGATTAATTAACAGTGCTGCAAAGAAAACACTTCCTCAGACAGGCTGAGCACCTTTTAATTAAAGCTGGACTTTTACCAATTCATGATTTATTCGAAGGTCCCTCAGCACGTGCACACTCTTCCCAGGCACTGGGTCACCTAACAACAGAATTCTGCATGAGCAGCAAGACACGTCCTAGCAAACTCTATGCAGATAGAAATGAGTGACATAAAATTCCCCTTGCTCCATCTTGTGAGGAAAGCACCAGTCTTTGTCTGTTACACACCCTTAATAGAACCTTTGCTGGGGAAACATGGAATAAACAAGGAAACTGAAGGCATCCGTCCTTAATCCTGCTCTCCTGTATATTGGTTCTCACCCGTTTATTCTGGTCTTTGATTCCGTATGACCAAACATTGAGCTGTTTTTTTATGCTTGCCCACAGTCATCAAGACCAAATGCATGGGCACGTGTTAAGCCGTGACTGAATGCACTGAAATACCTTGGAAGTTTCTACCATTCCAGGATAATGACTGATCCCTCCAGAGGAACTAACTCTTGGCTAAGTAGATAATTCCTGTCAGCACCCACAGTGGAGTCTGTCGTAGACAATACAGCATCACTCTCTAGAGAAACAGCATTAAGTGTTGACCTGATCACTGACTTACCCATCAAGTTGCTGCGACTCCACATTACCAGTCCCTAAAAATATTGGTTCGCCAAACACTTTAACAGTCTCACTAATTGACAGGGTCACATACAAACTGGATGAAACCATCTGCCGCTGCTGAGATTCTAAAAGTCAGCTGAATCAATACGTAAAACAAACCTGGCCCAATAACCTGAAAGATCTATACGTTTCCCTTTAGCTGAGACATACCCTGAGTCAGTACTGCTGGTCTGGCATATTTCTCCGTATTAAGAAGATTCTTGTCAGGCTGAGGGGTATTTTTAGTATTATAATGTAGAAAATAGTGGGCTTTCTGCTTTCCCAGATCTTCCCTGGAGACACAGCTGCTCAATACGTTTTAGTGTACGATGTATCAGCTAACTTACAGCTCCGGGCTACATTTTCAATAGAGCAGAACTGCCTCAAACTAGGACCTTTAAATGCACTTGCGCTTCACAAAGCGGAGATGTAGTAGAGAGCTTTTACGCACAACCCCTGCAACGCTGGGTGGGCATGCTGAAAACAGCAGCAGCAGCTAAAGCAAAAATGACCCCTTGAGACTTCAGAATTGGAATCTAAGATAGTCCAGAGCTCAGAAACACAGAAGTCTCAGATCTGGGATCAAAGTGACTCATGAAATGGTGGGGTTTTTTGAGCTCAAAGTTGTTCTGTATTGGTGTCTTGTATTTGCGAGCTGCTCAGCCTCCTGGAAGTAACCCAAATTTCTTCCTAGGTGCTTTCCCCCACCCCCCTTTATTAGGAGAAGAGTAGATGCTATATTCTGTTGCTGTATTTCCTCACCTCTGCCAGAGGCACAGGGCTGGCTACAATTCTTGCGCGAGGAAGGAGGTGGATGCATGTGTGGTACACGTGGAAACACATCCACACATTACGCAAACCCACCCGGGCCACATGCTCGTAATTTCATGTGTGTACACAGCCATCGTTTCACACTGAGACCATTGCCTAATGGGCCACAGGCATAGCACCCCCACCGAGCCAGCAAACGACAACACTGGTGTCCTGATATGACCAGACTCCCTCTGCCTCAAGACAATACACTAATGACAGTGGTGTTCTGGTGGGACCAGACCCTCCCACAAGGCAACACACAAACAACACTGGTGTCCTGGAGCAACCCAACCCAGAGTACTGTGTCCAGTTTTGGGCCCCCCAATTTAAGACAGACAGAGAATTGCTGGAGAGTCCAACAGAGATCTATGAAGCTGGTTAAGGGACTTGAACACCTCTCCTATGAGGAAAGGCTGAGAGAACTGTGACTGTTGGGTTTGGAGATGAGAAGGCTGTTCATAAATATCTCAAGAGTGGGTGTCAGGAAGGAGGGATCAGTCTTTTTTCAGTGGTGCCATGTGACAGGATGAGGGGCACAAGGTACAAGTTGGAACACAAGAGGTTCCACCACAACATGAGGAAATCTTTACTGCTACAGTGACAGAACACTGGAACAGACTGCCTGGAGAGGTTGTGGAGTCTCCTTCTCTGGAGACTTTCAACACCCACCTGGATGTGTTCCTGTGTGACCTGCCCTAGGTGATTCTGCTTTTGCCAGGCAGGTTGGACTAGATGATCTCCAGAGGTCCCTTCCAACCCCCACCCTTTTGTGATTCTGTGACACCAGTGCCACACTGGGACAGTCACTGAGGTACAGAACTGGGACTAATGGTGTGGCCTGAACCAACATTTCTAGCAGTGACTCGAGAAGCCCTGCCTCCTCCTGCTGTCTCTGTACAGTTCCAGCTGATCATGACCAGGAGTCATAGAGCTCTGCATGCATCCCTTTCCACACAGGTGCATTAACACAGCAGAGCAGATCACAACTACAGCTTCACCTCTGTGTTTCAAACTGCTATTGATACACAACACCATGAAATGCATCTTTTCAGATGCTGCCAAGAAACCAAATTGGGGAAAAAAGGGTGCAAGAACTTTTCATCTGCAAGTCAGCTTGAGTAATGATCTGTTTAAAAAAGAATTCTGACCTGTAAATCACAGGGTTGGGACAGTTTATTACAGTTTCCACAACCTGCCTGCTCAGGGTTACAGACACTGGTGGGGGACAAAGCCAGCTGTGCCTCCTGTGCCCCAAACAACGCAGCACCAAGCTCCTGCTCTGCTGCAGCATGGGCTGAAATGCTGAGCTCATGTTTGGTCTTTTGACAAATTTTCTTTTAATGAATTGATTCCTACAGTTCATTAACATACCCACTTCCAGTTCTGTATACACATATGTCTTAATTAGCTGCTCATTGGCTGGTTAATTACAAGAAAACAGCTGACAGCTGCCTTGCTGCATCCTAATGGCAGACGGTTTGGAATGACTATATGCAAGGCTGTGACAACAAAGGCTTATTCATAATCCCATGATTTATGGCTAATACTTAAAGACTTACACGTATCATTAAGTTTTGCAATATTCTGAGCAATTAACAATTAGTTTTGGGGGGTGTCATTCTTTTACTGTTTTCTAAAGCAAGCTACCACCAATTTTCTTCAGAGAAACATAAGAAAAATTAACTGTTGTTTGAAAGTCAGGTGAACCTACACACGGGATTTTAACTCTTTTTATAAAAACATACCTTACTTACAAAGGGACGACAGTTGTAGCGCCAGTGAAAACAGAGCAGAACTGTTTCACATATGTGATAAAGACAGGAACACTATTTGTGTTCACCAGGTTGCACAAAGCTTCTCATCAGCTCTTTGCATACCATGGCTCATCTCTTTGCTAATGACATTTACTTCAAACTGGCTGGGCAAAGACGTTTAAAAGAAGTCAACCTACAACAGCATGAACTGGATGTGAATGTTTGCAACACTCCTATCATTGAATCATTAGGGATTGGAAGGGACCTTGAAAGATCTAGTCCAATCCCTCTGTCGGGGATCATCTAGACCAAGTCACATGGCAACACATCCAGGTGGGTCTTGAACATCTCCAGAGAAGGAGACTCCACAACCCCCCTGGGCAACCTATTCCAATGCTCCAGTATCCTCCCTGGGAAGAAGTTCCTCCTGATATTTATATGGAACCTCCTCTGTTCCAGCTTGCACCCATTGCCCCTTGTCCTATCACCAGATGACCTTGAGAAGAGACTAGACTCCCTATGTTCAATAATGAAAAATCTGTTACTAAAGAGTGAGTGAATGACACAAATGAACTCAAGTAATGTGACATGGTAAGTGACAATCCACAATTGCACTCCTGCACACTCCTTGTAGTTACAACAAAGAACCATGTTATAAGACAGCAGAGACAAAAGCCAGTACTTAGAAGGCTTTGACAATGTCAGAAATGCCCAGAAGGGCCTTGCATGTATGGTCTAATGAGAGTAACCACCTACAGTAAAGAGAGTGATCATGCTGATGAATTGTTGGACATGAACTGACACTTTTGACATCAAAAGCAAGTAACTGCACCTGGAAATTAAAGGACAAAGTCCAGTAAAAAAAAAATAATTTCTAATTACATGCTTTGCTGTGACCTTTTGAAGTATTCAGGTATTTTCTGTGTCCAGAATATCCAGACTGAATAAGTTTTTCAGCCACGAGAATATGGATGCATATAAATCAGGTTCCTTTCTAAGCATGGTCCCTAATCCAGAGCAAGTGGTTGTTAATAGATTCACACAACTATGGGTTCAGAAAGTGCTCTATACAAGTACTAGGGAGTACCTAGTACTGCTCCTACAACAGTAGGATTTCCAACCTTCTATGTAAGAAGAACTTTCTATTTCTGAACCATGGTACAGTCTTTATGTCTTTCTTCATCCATGCTTCTTAACAGAAGTCTTCTATGATTCATCTCATTGTCCCTCCTTTCCCATTATATGTAGCATACTGGCTACGGACAGGAAAAGCCACACACCCCACACCCCCCTTTAAAATTTATTTTATTTATAATGTCACCTTTTATTTATAAGGACCCCTTCTCAATAAGGTACAATACAGAACCTGGATAACAACTCAGTTTTTTCACTGGGGTGTGTGTGGAGGGGATGTTACATTTTATCTTTCAAAGGCAGTTTCTAAATCAGCTAAATAGGTTGATGGGTTGGGAGCACTTAGTATCTGTACAGAACACAGCCACTAACTTCATCAGAACAGCCAGTAACGTCACACCAACATAAGAAATGAAAGCTTTATTGGCCTCATTATGTGAATTCTCATTATGTGAAACACAATGCAACAACTAAAGCTGGTCAGGTATCTTTCAATTACAGAAAATTCAAGAGTCACAGGCCTGCAGAAGAGCAACAGGATCAGTAAAAACCAATTTGACAAGAGACTACCTGAAAGAAACCTACAGGAAGGCTGCAGAGGGTCTCTAGCAATAAGACAAGGGAAAATTGTTTAGACTAGATCTTGGGAAGAAGTTCTTCAGTACAAGGGTGGAGAGACTCTGGATACATTGCCCAGAGAAGCTGTGGCTGCCCCCTCCCTGGAGGTATTCAAGGCTAGGCTGGATGAGACCTTGTGCAACCAAGTCTAGTTGAGAGGCATCACTGCCCATGGCAGGGAGGTTGAAGTAGATGCTCCTTAAGGCCTCTTCCAGCCTTAGCCATTCTGTGATTCCTTGATACAGGATTGCCAAGTAGGTCTTGTCAGCTAAAACCCCAGGTTTTAAATAAGCTATTTATGGTGGTTACTACTCTTTCACAGTAAGCCTTAACATAACAGTAAAATTCACCCCAAAGTGGAGCGACAATCAGCTACTGCTGAAAACCACCCACTTTGCTGCGGCTCTTGCTGCCTGTAGATCATTCCTGACAAGTCTGGCTTGAGGGGGTAGCAGCACATCTGCTTCCTCCTGGTGACTAAGATGCCAATCCTGTAATCTGATGCATGTGGATGGGTTTTTAGAACCTGTGCAGCCCTTCACTGACTTCGCTGGGACCGTCTGTTGGCACAGGATATCAGCCACAGGAATCAGAGCACAAGACTGGGAACTAGATCCTCACAGCAAAATGCTTCTTGCAAAGGAAGGCTCAGCGTAACACAAAGAGCAATGCAAACGTGCTCCAACCTGCAGGGATCACAGGCACAGAGGAGCTGGGAAAAAAAACACATCCCAGTACACACCTGGCTCATTTGACAGAGGCCAGGCTGTGCCAACCTCTGCACCAGCCAACATAGTTCTGTTGGGTGAGACTGTTGACATTACTGTGGAGGAACATAGCACAAACAAAACCCATCTGCTTCAGCAGGACATTTTAAATGCTGTCTGGGTCACGATTTGTTAAACTTCCTGTGCCCACTAGCACTCTCCTGTCTGTCACTACCTGCAGGTCATCTGGCATTGGCATTAGAGAACAAAGAGCTCCAGAATGATTTCCCACCTGAAAGGGCAGTAACTCAGTTAATTAAACTCACATTCATTTGCTTTACAATTCTGCTTGAAATTGTAAGACTAGAAAACTTTATTTGTTACTTAAGAGAAAAACCTGGAGAAGAGAAGGCTCTGTGGGGATCTTAAAGAAGAATTCCAGTACCTGATGGGGCTATAGTAAAGCTGTAGAGGGACTTTTTTATAATGGACTAGCAATAGGATAAAGGGGATGGTTTCAAGCTAAAAGAGGGGGGATTTGGATTAGATCTCAGGAAGACATTCCTCCTTGCGAAGCCGGTGAGGCACTGGCACAGGTTGCCCAGGGAGGTCATGGATGCTCCTTTCCTCGAAGTGCTCAAAGCCAGGCTGTATGGGGCTCTGGGCAACCAGGTCTGGTGAGAGGTGCCCCTGCCCATGGCAGGGGGTTGGAACTAGATGGTCTCCAAAGTCCCTTCCTGTGATTCTATGATACAAAGAAACTGCCTAACTTCATTCACTGGGCCACTGTCTTATTCAGGCACACCCTGCTACTGAGGTTCTGAACGGTTTCAGTGTACAGATCAACTTGCTGCTTGTCTGCCCTTTAGGCCTTTCCCACCAATCAGTGCTTTTGATGAGATTTTCAGAAGCACATAGCTCCTAGAGAACTCTGTTTACACAGTATTCAAAGGAAAATCATTTGTTCTACCATGTAAGAAACTGCTCAGGCATCTTTGACCATCAGGACAGCATTTGTTGTTCTGAATGCTGGAAGTTCAGGTACATAGAAGATATTCCTCCTGATAGGTCATGTTTGCATTTAGTTCCCAGAAAGGACAGTCTCTGACAGAGGAATGCTTGGTGTGGATGGCTGTGTCTTGCCAGTACGACTAAGTGCCCACCAGCTACCTACTAACTACTGAGACTGTTGTTTCCTTCTGCATACAGACACCCTGCTGCTTCTGGTGGGAGTTTTGCTCACACACTGGACTCAGGAGAAGGCATGAAGATGAGGCAAAAGATAATCCAGCTGGCAATTGTCCTTCCTATGGCAGCATGTTCCTGTTCTGCAACAAGGCATGTTGAGAAAGGCTTGTCTTCTACACAGACAAGCATGAGTGCTGCACTAACCTGTTGACAGCTGTGTTCATCACGGACACTGAGGCAGTCTCTCAGGTATACTGGTCCCAGACCATTCAACGATTAAGAAGGTCTGGGACCTCAATACTCTTTGACAAGACAGTCATATACCAACATTTTCACAATGAGTGGCTGCCACACTACAGAGCTGAAATCTGGTAATCGCTGCTCAACCCATGTAATGTGCCAAAGTCATAGCCCACTATGAACTTCTAGTGCTTCCCTTGCATTTTCCAGAGCAACAGCAGCTACAAATTGCAGAAGAAGTTTTCTTCTATCATACTAACATTTTAATTTTTATTTTTCTTATGTTTTTTAACAATTCTTTATTTTTCTAAAATTCTTACTTTTTTTTCCTTCTTACCAATGAATTTGAAAGAGCGCTTTAATGAAAACACAAAAATCCACCTTGGAAAAAAACCTCTCAAACCTCTGTAATGAGGAATCAAGGCAGTTCTTTTTTGACGATGGATGGTAGTATCAAAGCACATCTAGAGAGCCGACTAGTAACTGCCATAGATACAAACTCACCTACAGTGTAGATGAACAGGAGAAAACACAAGCATAGGATTGCAACACATACATGCACAAGAAGAACAGCAATGAGCCAGAGCACAGCAGTGCAGGCTGCTGTTCCAGCATAGTGACAGCATTAAATATGAGTGATTAACTTCCCTGCTCTCTGGCCTAGTGCTAGCCTTGTCTGATTTAAAGTCTTTGCTGTAAGAAACTAACTAAACAAAGTAGAGATGCTTCTACTTTAATCCTGGTTCACTGAAGTTACAGGAGGTACAATTCCAGCATAAAAAGCATAGCCTAGACCTTACTGAGCAATGGCTGCAGTGCTAGGAATGGGCTCTGCTTCCGGGAAGACCTGAGTATGCCAAGCACCAGTAGGCAAGTGCTGTTTGTGCAACATCATCTTCCACAGCAGAGCAGATCTGTAACTGCAGCAGATTACAAAAGAAGCCTGACAAGCAAGAGAGCTCCCAGTTATTTCTACACAGCTTCACAGCCATTCACAAAACAAAACTGGAGAGGGAGACAGGAGAAAGCCACAAGCTCCCTCCCAAATGAATCCACAGAACAGTCTGTGGTGTGGTAGAAGCAGATAGTCTTCTTGTATCTTTTCTGCATTTTTGTATCATGTCCTGAAAACTGGGCATGGTGTTTCCATGTCCCCAAAAATGCCCTGTTTAAAACCCCCAAACACCTAAGACTTCAGAATCCCTGACCACTTTGATACTTCTTTAAAATGGAATCCACTGATCCAACTGCAGCACAACGGCTGCTCTTTGAAAGAAAGAAGGAAGGAAAATAATCACAACCAGAAGGATAAATGCTGTCTTAAGATTTAACATTTTACAAGCTTACCTTGCAGCCTTCACATGTAATGACACCATAATGGATTCCTGATGATTTGTCTCCACAGATCTTGCATGGAATAATTTCAATTTGAGCTGCAACAGAAGCACGCAACCAGTTAATTACATTTTCCTTTAAACACCTTATAAAAGCATTCCCTGATCAGCATTTGTACAGTGAAAACTAATAACCTGCTAAACATTATCCTGCATTAACTATTCATTGCTGAACTGCAAGGGTCCCCTAGAGCTTTGGACTAAATTATGGCTGCTCGTTATATAATAGCTTTTGGGTTATTAAAATGGGTCATTTGAGGAGGTGCTTAAGAACCCACAGGAAGGCTAGAATCAGCATTTCAAAGCCAAAAAGAAAAGGAGAGGTCACATTTTGGCCAAAGATGACACTAGAAAGGTTCCTTCCAATCTTATTCACATAACACGTAATGCTTGCCCTGCCTGAATGTGGCAACTTTACCCAAAAGGTCACCAGTTCTCATGACTGGCTGACCCTACTGAAGAGTAACAAGGCAAAGAGCAGCTGGTTTTTTTGCACAGAAAATCCAAAATTCACCCATCTGAACCAACAGTAAATTATCAGTATGCGTTTATCAGTTACCACAGAACACCAGAGGAAGCAAAACACAGCCGTGTTCCAGTCAACCTACAGAACACAGAGGAGTCAGTACAGTCTGGACACAGTCACAGAGAGATTTGTAGATATGAAAGCCCTCATAAACTGCACCGCATTGCTCCAAAACATACCTAGTAAAGACAGAATTCTTCACACCTCTCCCTACACCACATGAACACATGGATTTAATTTTTGTGTGGTGACCAAGACCTCTCCAACTGCTCTTGGAGAACCTGGCTGAAGCTATTTTGCTCACAGGTTTTTTTTTTGGGTAGAACCATGCTGAGGCCGGGCCTTACAGGATCAAAGCCCAGCTGCCCACACCTTACATACATTTGTGTGTGCTCACACAGATGCAGGCTGCACACACTGGATGGAAAATAAAAAAAAATTCCAAGGAATCATTTTCTGTGCTGCAGCAGTGGTAGGATCAGTTTTCCTGAACTGGCTTAACTGGCACAGGAGCACAACCACAACTCTTGCTGGGTCTCCAACCATGACACAGTAACCACCAGAAGTGTTATTGATCTCTCATGAGGAACTGAAAGCTATTCACAATATGCCTTTTATTATATCTACTTTACCAAGACTGTGATAGCACCTAAATTTGTACCCAGTACTGTTTTACAATGCACTAGCTTACCTGTGGTTGTACCCTTAACGCTGGTTTTCAAAAAGTCATGTCCACTACACTGCACTTTACATGTCATGAGATCTCTAAACAGCTGCTTATTATTAAACACAAATCATCCCTCAGCACTGCTATGAGCTCTTTTTCACTGTGGCCTGACATCAGAGCTCAGGATCGGGCCAATACTGTAACTATAAACTAGAAGCTGAGAAGATTCCTAGCACAGGACTGCTTGTCCTGAAATACTCCTTCAAAATATTCTTCAGATGACAAATGTGATGACCAAAGTAGCCAAGTAGCACTTAAACAGGATCCATTTGCCCCCAGGAGCCCAACAGCAGTACAGATGCTCCGCAGAGGAGAGTCACTACAGCCGCAAAACCCCACTGCTGTTGCCCTGACAGTTCCTTATCTGCAGCTTCCAAAATATTTTCACACAGCACTACACCACTTGCATTTCCTTCCATCTTAAGAATCCTTGCATTACTCCCCCACCTTCCCTACAGCCACGCGATGACAGGCTGAAATGAAAAGGTCTGTTTAGGACACTTAGGGAAGGAAATACTTCTACCCTGCAGTCCTCCAAAAACTGCTCCAATTTCCCTTTGCTCTCAGCTAACACCTTTTAAAGGAGGTAGAGTAGGAAGTGAACTAATAGAAGGGGAAAAAATAAGTTGTCTGCTATTAATGTGGCAAATTATTACTAGAGCATCATATATTTAGGAACACAGCTTGGAGCAGGACAGGGAGCACAGCCCCACCACTCAGCAACAAACTGAACACCACAATGAAGTCCACAGAACCTTTAGGTTTGCATAAGGTGCTCTTCAAACTCTGAGAGCAATCCCATAAGCAGACCCTGATTCCCTGTGGTGTCTTTTCCACATACAATCATTCCTCTACTCTGCTCTAGTGAATTGTAAGCTTTCTCCCTCTCCTCTGACAGGGCAGCAACCAGCCTCATCCCAACAAGTACACACAGCAGCGTCATCCTCACATTATACTGTTATATACGTAATTACTGCCTTATTTTGAGTAGGGATGATATAATTGGCTCTTATCTCCCATCTCCAGCACATGAGCTAAATCACCCATGAAGCCTGCCTATGCAATCCCTGGTACTTAAGCAACAGAGTATTTGCAGAGCTTTTCTGAGGGAACGTAACAGGCCTTCAAAGTGATGGCCTAAAGCTACGTTACTAATAGCATAAAGGTGCCATAATTAGTCCCAAATGCAATTTCCAGGCTTCTCTACCGTCAGAATCGAAGCTCCATCCACAGGCTCCAGCTGTGCCAACCACTGCCGACCACTGTGTGTGCGAGCAGCGGTCCCAAATCAGGCAGTTTCAGAATTCCCCGATTCCCTAGCACTGACTACACTTAAGACTTCAGTGTCTTCAATGGAGACACAGGACAGCGGGGCTAATCTCAGCAGCAGAAATCACTTGGGACAGCCACAACCAATTGTGTTGCAAATTAATGCGGGGAAAGACATCAGATCCATTACTGCTCCACGTGGTCGCCTTCGCAAATCGGCTCATTGAAATGGAATCCCTGTCGCCGGTTCCTACTCCTTCCATAGAGCATGAGAGGCCTGAGATACTACTATAAAGTTACTAAATGCAAATTGCCTGCACCATGCTGATGCGCTTTTCTTACCAGGGTGAAAATATTTTCCCCACTTTTAACTTTGACATGCAAATATGTACTTGCTAAAACCGTGTTCTTATGCAAACAAGGCAGGTGGGAAATATTTTTACATGTCAAGAGTATGTTCCAACTCAGCTTCTCACATTCTCAGAGTTACTTAAAGCTTCCTGCTGTGCTCACATTAATTGTACCTGCTCTGTGCTTCCATACATTTCTATGGTTTATTTTCCAAAGATTATACAAAAATACTCTAATTCATGCTTTAGACTAGAATTAACCTAAATTACAGTTTACAATTTCTGTCTCCTGGGGTGGTGCTCAGGCTGATTCTCGTGCATGCATGAGCAAATTATTTCTTAAATATGAATTACAGAAAATAAAATAAACTCTTGCGGTTGCTTAGAAACCGCTACAGATACCCAGGTGACAGATGTAGTTTGTATTCCGAGATTAAAGGCCTGAGAATCTTTCACACCCTGAAATAACAGCACTCCACAACCTTACCAAGGATGATGCCCTATGCCAGAAGCAGCAGTGAACAGGAATAAAAGCCCAAACGCACCACCAAGAGCAGCAAATGCAGTGACGCACTGAGAGCATCCAAACAAGTTGCTACTGAAATGCCTCCTGAGAAAGAGGTCAGTATTAAGGGCTGGAGGTAGAAATGGCTAGGAACTGACAACAAACTCATCTCCACAGGAAAAGACATCCAATATCCACTTGGATCTCCCAATGTTAACAGTATTATTTTCCAAAGATAGAAAGTTTTTGGAGTAAAACACTTGTTTCTAGTGAATTAATCAACTTGAAGAAGGATTTTTCCCATTCCTCCTGTTTCCACACCGTTATTGAAAATTTGATGTTCACACAGATCAGGTTATTTTTATAACTTGTAACCGGTTATGAAAGCTCAAGAGCTGATATTCTCGAAAGGGCTCTTCAATGGAATCAGAAGTTGGTCCCTGTTCTTGCCTTGTAGGTGAGATTCACTAAGCTGATACAACTGATCTTGGAAGCTGGGCAGATGGATGAAGTTGACTGTGTTGGCTTCTTCCAGAGTGATGAGGAATGAAGAAAGAGAAACAGAAAGGGAAGGAGAAAGCAAGAAGGAAAACTGGAGAAGGGGCGTGATTCATCTTGAGACAAGTGAGATGCAGCCCTGCGTGGAGATGCCTCCTCTTCACTCATCTGAGAAGGAATCTAAAGATGCCTTAATTACAGGCCCAGCTTTTAGAAGGTGAAAGTCAGTTTGAATGCTGCTGCCCCTTTTCACTTCTGAACTCAAAAATTAGCATTTTCTAGAAAGGGAAACCCATGTAGGAAGAGCTGCCTTCCCTTCCCATAGGGTCTCAATGGCCTGTGTACACTGGCATTACCAAGATAAGATAATTTTGACAGGGTTTCCTTATCCTCCATCACTACGGGTAGCCATGTAACAAAATTCCATGTATACACATTCCTTTTTTGCTCAGCAAAAATGGACTTGAGCGTATCCTGGTTAGTTTAACGTTCCTTAAAATCTCTGTAAGGGCACTGAGCATCCTTTTCCAATCCATCTGCTCTCTAGGTAGAACAACAAAACAAAATTCATAGCTGAACTTGAAGAGCCCTTCCTCAAGACTAGATGTGGGGTATGTACAAGAGCCAGGACTGCAGGCGGAATCAATCAGTGTCCAGCTGAAGTTATCCCCTGACTGCTAGAAACCTGCCTGCTCCTTTCCCTAAGGACAGCTCTCCCATACCCCAGGTCACAGGGTTCATATGACTTTGCAGCTAATTCAGAAGGGCCTTGGAATAACTAGGATACACCTACAATATGTGTGAACCTGCTTCTAAAGGGCCGCACTTGGTGCCAGTCATCACTGCTGGAGCTGCTTGGAAGTATGTATTGATGAAATGAGGAGACATACATATTCACTGACACTTCCATGCATATTCATCGACTCAAACAAGGGCATGGCATGTAATGCGGTATTTAAAGCAACATAATATCTGATCACAAACTGAATTAACAAGGAACAATTTTACTATATAATATTCTAATCTGCCTGCATTTTCAGCTTCATTACCTAAATAATTTGCTCTGTCATGTACCCAAAGTAATTTGAGTTGGCTGCAAATCACTTGTCTCCCAACACCTGCAGCTCACAAATGCTGCAATTCCACTGAACTAAAAGCTAGTGGCAGTATAGCTCTGCTCATGCCATCAACAGGCGACACTCAGTGGCGATCTGTCCACTCACAGATCTTAAAATACTTAACCTCCTCACTGGGAGACATCCAACGCATTTTTAGATACAGGCAGCATTTCAAGCAACAGCTGATGGAATTTACCTGCCCATTCCTGTTTATTCCATATACAATCTCCTCCATCATGTCTTTCTGGCAAAGATCAGGTCTGCTGGACACTGCAATGGTCTAGCTAGGAATAAGCAGCCCCAAGAACTAATGAAGTCTGGGTTCCTAGAAATTACAGTCTCATGGTTGGGGTTTTTTGGGTCCAGTAAGGTTTATATTCCAGCAGAAGCCTTCCCAGGACACAGGATATTCCTTGAGTTTTCCTCTCCTTTACAGGTTCTCCTACCTACAGTTGAGCCCAGGCAGTGTAATGTCCCTTAGCTGGAAGTTTTTCTGGGTATGCTTTTCAATGTTCATGAAACGTGTAGGAACACATCTTTGGGCCTGCTGATGCTCTTGAGCTTGGCTGAAGTGGGTTTGAAAATGAGGACCATGGCAATAGGCAGAAAACTAGACAAACACAAACAACCTCTCCAAACCTTGCTTCCTTAGGAAATCACACTAGTAATAAAATAAAATAAATACTGAGGTTATGCTGGTACAAATCCTTTGAAGTCTGTGGGTGTAATGGGTGGAGCAGAAATGAACACAGCCACCAAAGTATTAATTAAAGTAAAGTATGAGCAACACCTCAAACACACAAGGCAGAAATGCTGCAATGCCAAGAATGGATCTTTGAGCCTGAACACAGCTGGATCCCCCTTAGTAGGTCACTTGATACGGTGCAGCACTCCAGAGTACTACAAGAACTTTCAACTTCAAAGAACTTTAAAGAGGTGAACAGTAAATAACTAGTATGGAACAACCAGGGCACTTTTGGGACTTGCAAGACTAATTTTTAAGAATAATATTGAATAAAACTGACTTTTAGGAATAAATTCTTTCAACCTCTGTTAGTGAGGCGGACAGACTGATGTGCAGGAAGACATGTCATTATCCCTGATACTTATAAACCCTGTTTTAGTTTACGCCAAGAAATTTAACTTAGAGAAATTTCAAGAACTAAAACTTTCCTGTTGAATAAAGCACAAAAACACCTGAAGCCTAGTAATTGAAGGCTGTATGGAAAATGGTTTGGATTCCCCGATAGGCAAAATTATTATGGTGAGGTCTCTACATACATATTTAATGTTATATTCAAATAGAAAACTGCTGAAAAACCTAAATGGACCATCATAATATTCTTAATTCTTAAAGAGAAGAATTAAACCAAACAATCTATATGACCTCTGCAAGTGTTTAAGGGCATAAACAAGCTAAAAACCACTTTATGGTTTTCAGAGGAACTCAGAGAGGTATTTACTCAGGTTTTTGTTCAACAGTATTTTCTTTATGTGTTACAGTCTTAAGTCCCTCTACTATCTTGGCTTTATCCATCCATAAACATTCTTATTCTTTTTTGACCCAGCAATGCAACCTGGCACCTTGGCCTCTGTAGTACCAAGCAACCGAAGACTTATTTTCCCTTGTAGTTTTGAGGAAAACAGACCAGGAATTTAGTTTGCTGTTAGAGAACATGATTTAATTTCCATTCCTGCATGAATGACAGATAAAGACAAGTCTACCTTGGGACTCTGGTCCCATGAAGAAGCTATAGCACAGACCAAACCTTAGAACTACAAGCCCTGGCTCAAAATAATCAGATTGTGTTCAACTGTCCAGGAACATAGGAAAGTGGTTCTTTGGAGAATCAATCTGCTGTTCTTTCTGGGGCACATAATGACGTCTTCAGAGTTTGTAAAGTCTGGGGAGCTCCGAAAGCTCCAGCTTTGGCACGCACTGTCATCAACTTAAAACAGATCATGAAGACGGCTGAAATAAACCCCAGGAGATGTAGAGTGCAGCAAGACAGAATAATGACCTAAAGCCTTTGAAAAGGCAGAAACCAAGAAAAACGAAAGCACCAATTCTATCAAATTCTGTCTTTGCATAACGGAGAAGATTCATTCACTAGACACAACACGTAGGCACAGGAAAGAGGCACAGCAACCAAAACTTACTGGCCAAGCAGAATGTGGGAAGAACAAAAGGAAAAGTCTCGCTTTGTCATGTCCTATGTCTTTCAAAACCAAAATGTTTCAAGACTAGCTTGATTATTACAGTAGGGTCAGAAGAGACTTCCAAATTTTATAAAATACCAGTTTAGTTAGATGGTATTTTGACTTCTCACTCTCTGGTTCAGGTGCTTATAAAGGGGGTGGGGGCTGGATAGCAGTAGTGAGATTGCATCTGGAGTATTGTGTCCAGTTCTGGGCCCCTCAGTTCAAGGAGGACGCAGAGCTGCTGGAGGGTGTCCAGCATAGAACAACAAAGGTGATGAAGGAAATAGAACAGCTCCCTTAAGAGGAAAGGCAGAGGGAGCTGGGTCTTCAGCGTGGAGAAGGGGAGACTGAGGGGTGACCTCATTAATGTCTATAAAGATGTGAGGGGTAGGTGTCAGGAGGATGGAACCAGGCCATTTTCAGTGTCATCTGGTGACAAGACAAGAGGCAATGGGTGTAAGCTGAACCATAGGAAGTTCCATATAAATATCAGAAGGAACTTCTTCACAGTGAGGGTAACGGAGCGTTGGAACAGGCTGCCCAATGGAGTTGTGGAGTCTTCTTCTCTGGAGATATTCAAGACCCGCCTGGATGTGTTCCTGTGCAACTTGGTCTAGGTGATCCTGCTGTGGCAGGGGGATTGAACTAGATGATCTTTCGATCATCTAATCCCTAATGATTCTATGAATATACATTCAACCATTCTCCTCTGCACACTCCCGCCTCCTCTAGCTGAAAATGTAAGTAGTTTAGAATGTGATTAATCTGAAGACAAGGCTAAATTTAATTGCTGTTAAATAAAGCAATCTTGAAAAGCAGTTTCTTCCACAAGAAAACACACTGTCACTGCAATCACGTGACTTATGAAATACAACAGAGTTTTAATGAAAGCCCTGAAATGTACGTCAAGAAATCACTACTATAATTCTCATTCTAAGACTGAGCTGCTCTGTGAACAGGGGTGCTGGTTGGTGTCTCATTTTTTCTATCTATGTAATCAAAATAATAGTTCTTCAGCTCTACCTGTTTACAGCTATCTCAGGTGGCTGGTGCTTATTGCTGGTTTTATTCCACAGCTACAAAGCATTGCTCTTGACAGAGTCAAATACCAATCACAGTATTCTGGAATTCTCTCAGGTTTTCATATCCCTAATTTCTTACTACACATAACTGCTAACCTTGGGCATTTGTGAGGAGAAACCCCAGCAGCAGGGGCATAAGCACAGCTCTATTGTGATGCAACCTGTTGCAACCTGTCCCACGCTGCTGTGCTGCAAGAACAAACCAAGAGGTATTGCCTGTCCAGTGAAAACCAGGAAAAAAAAAGAAGTGAGGTGGTAGGTTAAGGTGTATCTGCAACAAGACAGGGAAAGTGCCCTTCTATGCTCAGTCACACTAAGGCTGCTCATAGTCTTTGCAATTTATTTTTCTCTTACATTGGGAGAAGCCAATCTACACTGATTTCTCGTTCCTGATGTCTGTTGGTCTTTCATTCCATGGCAGTAGTTCAGAGGAAAACAGAAACAGAGATCTGCAGACGATCATAATTCAGACTCCATTTATTTGCTGAACAATACTAAATGTGTTTTCCCCTACCCCTCAAAAAGAAATCTGTAGTAAAAAGCTTAAGTGTATTGGTATTTCTGTCCAATTTCCCAACTGTCTGGAAGAAACTAATGAAGACTTGACTTCAGTAACACACCATTTTGGAGTGAAAATCTAAATTACCTCTGACATTTGCTTCACAGATTAATGCATAGAACCCCCTTTGAAAATGAAATTTCCTGCTCTCAAGTGTTAGATCTGCCTTCCAAAGTCTGGAATTTGCTGAACTCCCACCATCTTCTCCCTAACTAAATGTATCAGCTTAGAGGAACATCTCAGCATTTATGGTTTTTTTGCTTGCAGTAGGAGATGCACGTATCTATGAATCAAGAACTTACTGAGCACTCACCAATTTTAAGCACCACCTCAAGCCAGCTACAAGTATCACGGCACAACAACTTTTACCTGAATTATTTTTCACAGGCTGCAAACAGGCTTAAGTGATCAGCACTTGGAAGGTCCCAATTTTGTCTCGGTTACAAAGGGGGTAGCTACTGACTGCAGGAATAGGAGAGTAATGTAGTAGCTGGCAAAGTTACAACAAGGTTCATTAGGGAAAGATCCTTTACAAGACTTTTACCATGGTAAAAGGGTGCTTAGAGAGTGCTAACTTTATTTCCTATGACACAAAACTTCCAACATTCAGTCTTGTGAAGAAGCCATATCTGCACTCTCCATTTACAAAATCACCTCTTGGTCTTGGTTCAGTGGTGGCACAAAGTGAGCTGTTGGCACAAGTCAAATGACAGCTACAGTTACTAGATCAAAAAAAAAACCGCCAATGCCTGGGAAAAGCTGATAATTTGCAGTACGGTTGTCAAAACTATTAACAATTTCAACTAAATTCATTAACAAAGTGACTGCCTCCAGAATCATTAAAGGGACATGAGGGCAACGAAACTACAGCACCAGCTGACTGTGCATAAACAATATAATTTCATTCCTTCCACTGTTACACACAGTGTTCAGAGCATGCATTGATAGCTCCTGATACAACTACCCCAAAGGTTGTCTTCAGTCAGCAACCAAACACAGCCCACCACAGGTTTTCTACCATAGACACACTTTCCTTCATACTTACTGTTTGGTCAAGGTGAGTTCCACTTTAGTAACTAGTTTCCTAGAGATCACAGAATCCTAGCATGGTGAGGTGTGGAAGGAACCTCTGAAGACCATCTAGTCCAAACCCCCTGCAAGAGCAGGATCCTCTAAAGCAGATCCCATAGGAACACGTCCAGGCGGGTTTGGAAAGTCTCCAGAGCAGGAGACTCCAAAACCTCTCCAGGCAGCCTAGGACAGAGCTCTGGTACCATCACCATAAAAAAGTATTTTGTCATGTTCAAACTGAGCCTCCTGCATCCTATCACTGAGAAGAACCTTGTCTCATCCTCCTGCCACTCACTTTTTAGATACTTAAAAGCATTTACGAGATCTTCCCCTCAGTCTCCTTCTTTCTAGGCTGAACAGCCCCAGCTCTCTCAGCCTTTCTTCATAAGGAAGATGTTGCAGTCCCTTGACCATGTTGGTGGCTCTGCACTGGATCCTCTCCAGTAGCTCTCTGGTTTGGAGAAAGGAATACGGAATTTAGAGGAAGTAACAAAGCAGTGGGGACCCCTGTAAGTTAAGTGTTCCTTTAACCAAAACCATGGTCATGATTCAGCTTTGTTCTGCCTTTTTGCCAGGCTGCACAAGCTTCAGGAAGGGTTTGGCCTGTGCACTAATTGTAGGATGCACCACCATGTGCATTGAGAAATGTTTTTTTGACAACTAAGTTAAACCCCGGCAAACATGGCTTGTGCAGAAGTTACTTCCTTACTAGACTGCTGCACTTGAATGAAAAACCACTCAAAGCCTGAATTTATTTCTAGAACAAAAAGTTGTGAGGAAAAAATAATAAATGAAAGCCTCTCACCCAGACTAGAAACTCCATTACTCTGAAGTGAGTACATCTGCATTAAGATACTTCCTTTTGCATTTTGGCTGTTCCTGGATTTGGTGTCATTACAAAGTCTCCCTTTGATGGTGCATGCCAGGGAGAATCATTAGTTTCTCACCAAGGTGTGCTCCAAATGTCTAGTTTAAATTTTCATTTTCGGGTGATTCATCAGAGAGATGAACAATAACAACCAAAACCAACTTCAGAAGTCTAAACAGTAAAAAGCCTTTTAGCTACACTCACTCACTCACTCACTCACTCATTAACTCCCTCCAGCACCTCCTTTCTGGATTCATGCGGCAGACAATGCTGAACAGGAATTCTGCAGCTCTTTCTGTGACAAATGGCTGTTAGAGAAACAAAGTGCATGCTGATCCTCTCAAACCTCTCAGAATAAGCAGCAGTTTCTTCCATTTAACAGAAAATGTCTAAACCAAATGATTTAGAGGTGTTGTTTCTCAATATGTATTAGGATGCTAGGAAGTCCAACATTATCAAGATCCTACAACCTCTTTTGAGATGCAGGGTGAGATCTCTGCTGAAAAAATAACCATACTCTCCTCTTCAAGAAGGATGGTTCAGTGTCAGTTAGAAAGGCTACAGCACTTCTAAGACAACTGCCATCAACCAGCACAGGCTTTACAAGGTATCTCTGTCATACTTCAATCTGACATACTTCAACCTTCCCTTTTTCCGTCAAATTGTATCAGGGGAGGTTTAGATTGGGCATCAGGCAAAATTTCTTCACTCAAAGTGTGGTCAGGTATTGGAACAGGCTGCTCAGGGAGGTGACTGAGTCACATCCTTGGAGGTGATCATAAAAGTGTGTAGGTCTGGCACTTGAAAACATGTTTCAGTGGGCATGGATGGGTTGGGTTGATGGCTGGACTTAAGATGATAGCTTAGAGGTCTCTTCCGACTTTAATGATTCTTTGATTCAACAATTCTCTTGGCCATTGACTGCATCACTCCAGTTTCACGGTGAACAGTTTTCTTTGTAATCTTAGTGGTAATTTATTGACTTGCATGAAATTTCACAGCGGTCCTTCATACATAAGAAGTGGGCTGAGGCCTCCCAGCTGGCCAGGGACCAGGTGAAAGGTGCAGGAGGATAGCCAATCCCCCTGCCTGCAGTCAGACACACATTTTTCTCCCCTGTCAGATGTCCTCTTGTAGGAGAAAAATGCTATGACCTGTCCCTAAAAAGTGCAGGACAGAACCAATTGGGATGGAAATTTTATAGGCTCTACCTTACAGCAATACAAAAATACCTCCAGTCTGTCACACAACTTCAGAAACATTCCTATCAGAGAGGAAGGGTTTTTTCCCCACAAACTGTTCTTCAAACTATGCAGTCCAGTGCTGTCCCCCCCCACATATCATCTCCCTAGACTCGTCTCTGTTTCTGCGCTTCTTTACATTCTCATGATGCCTGGATATATTAAGTGTTTGAACACCAGAACAAAACCAAGTGTTTTAGAACATTACAAGCTTCAGAAAATAAAAGGTCTAGTAAAAGCTCTTCTTTCATCACAATAAGATTAGGTGCTACCACCCTCATTAAACTCACCTTCTTTAATTTTGTGCCTCTCCATTCTTAAACTGATGGAAAGGTGGCAGATAAAGCAAGTGTCCTCACTGTTCCAAACAAATACATTAATTCTTCACACTTAAAAGGCTTTTGTGAAAAAAAGCCTTCTTCTTCTGATGGTTAACAAACATTGTACAGAAAACCATTTCTGAGACTGTGGCAGCAGGCATGTACCTGACAGTAGAGCAGCTTTATCACAACACTGGACACACAGGGTACCTCTACTGCATACGTTAAGGAAGCTTAAAGTTAAGCTTCACATATTTAAACACTAACAAAGTCTCCTTAATAGCAGTCTTCAAAATGACAGTGGCCTCCTAATCTGCTGGAGATAAAGAAGTGCCAAGATTAATGATTACATAAGTGCATGGCACAGCCCAGAAACAATAATCAGCTCTTCTGTTGTTATTTGTGTACAAAGGCTATTAGAGTCATCTGACATTCCAAAATCCAATTTAAAGTTGTTAAACCCCTTTCACAAACTTATTTGAGGCTGGAAAAACCAAGAGGTTCAAAACGGGAAAGGAAGAGTTCATTTCCTAATTCTTTACCTCAAGCCAAATCTCTCTTGAAAATAAATGCAAAAAAAGCAGCTTTTAAACAAAGCCTGCAGTAATCAATATTGCTGCTGAAGGAATAAGAGCAATAAAACCCTAATGTGCTTAGATTGCAAATTCTAAAATAGTGACAAGCAAATCAAGTAACTCTTCAATAGGAGAAGACCCCATTGACTTGAAAGTGTCCCTGATACCAGCTGGGCAACTGAGGCAGCGGCTGCCTTCCAAAAAAAATCAGCCAAGTGAGAAACCAAAAGGTGCTCAGGTATCTTCTTGGTCTAGAATGGACTCGGTGAGAATTCACTCTGACTTCACACTGGCAAGCACTCAGCTTGCCCTCAGTAACGCAAGGCCAGTGACAGGTCTGACAGCAGCATCTCTATCATACAAATAATTATTTTGCCACCAAAATCCACTGTGGAACTTTTTTTGCTGCTCCTTCGCCTCTACCAATGGCACAGAGAACGGGACAGGACAAAAGATGGCTCTGCCCCTGTCCTGTGATCAATGAGAGTTGACGGTTGCACTTGGTGATCTTGGTCTCTTCCACCTTTAATGATTCTACGATTCTAAGAGAAGCGAGGTGGCAATTGTGGTTAAAGCTAGTGAAGGTAATCATGGGAGTGGGTGTGTAAGGGAGGGGCAAGATGCTGACCATCACAACCAACCTCATGTAGCTGCTGAAAGAGGGAGTTTTTCTCCCTCCCTGTTGTCACGTGGTTAGTAAACCAGCCTCAGTGTCTTATACAGCAGAACAGAACCATTACAGATCATGTGTAAAAGTTTTGCCTGCAAAGTGATTTATAGTGTTCCCTGACATAAAGTCAATTAAGTGATAACTGCATCTGTGCAGAGAGTCTTCAAAATGCTAATACCCTCGCTCAGATAAGTCTTTGGCTTTGCCTGCTTATTTATCTCCAGCTCTTTGAAATGATTGCTGTGAATGCTTCAGTGCCTTCACCCATTATCTTTACAATCCTGCTTCTTCCTAAGAAAAAAGCAAAAGACACAACAGATCAGGGCTGGGCCACTCTGACCACACCAGGGAGTAAGGTGATATAGTTCACTATCAGCTCATCTAGTGCACTGTAGCTACTGGCACATTTTGCTGCTCTCAAGGTTCCTTCAGCTTTTTATCTAACCTACAGAGGTAAGAAAACCTGTGTTCAGTGCGTCCCTGTGTATGACACTGGAAAAAACCCACAGAGGCTGAAAATCCCTGTACTGAAAACAAAGGAACTTCTTGATGTGCTGGCTTAGCTTCAACACCTATAGGAACACCTTCAAATGCTTAATTCAGTCCATAAACATAACAAAATTAAAAAATGGCCACAAAAACACCCGAAGTGGGAACATCAACAGTCTTTTTCATACAAGCGCGACTGTATGCTAGGGAGAAGACAATTTTATGGTCCACAGAACTATGCAAAACACATACATTGGGTAGAATATGGCTATGAACAGGAGGTTACAGAATAAAATGAGTCAGCTATTGCTAAATACATCTGACAGCATAAAAGGAAAAATCCAGCCTTCTTCATGATGCATTGGTTCTAAAGCCCAAAAAGGTGGAAGCTGTCAAGTAGTGAATGGACTGGATTGGTGTTTCCTCAAATACAGTTGGCTGGATATAAGTTAGAGGAAAATCCTAGAAAACAGCATCTGTATGATGTCAAAGATCTTATCCAGTGACTACTTCAACCATCCAGTGAGCTGAGCTCCACCGCTTTGCCGAGAGGAGAAAACAACCCTGTAACCAGAGTTGAAAGAAGTCCAGTAATGATGAACATAATCTCTCAACCCTTTCACAAGATGAGCTTTACCCATCACTCTTGATGGTATTTCTTTCTGTGCTTGTGTTCTGTAGGCATCAGAGAACAGGCCACTCCAAATCTTTTAACCCCGCCCTATTTTAAAAGGCTGTCACACACACAGAGCCAGTTACTCTACGGTCCTTAACCAGAACTGCCCCCCAGCTCCTATTCTCAGATGAACACTACCAGCACAACTTTGATTATTCAAAGCTCGCAGGGGACAAATGGTAGCAGAGATAAAGTGGGAGAGCAGCCGGAGGTCTTCTGAGAATAATGGAAGTGAAAGGAAAGGAAACAAAGTCCACAAAGGGGAACTGCTGGCTCAGCCCTCAAGTTTCCCTATTCCTGAATGAAGCATTCATTAAGTAAAGTAAGCTTCTCTAAGCAAGCATTCCAAATGATTGTAAAAACCACTTGACAAAGTGAAGAATTATTGTTCCGTTTGGTTCTTGACTCTCCAGAGAGAGAGAAAGAGAGGCAGCTGCTGCTCTTACCAGAGCCATTTATTAACCAATGGGACAGCTACAGCAACGCTCCTGGTAGAGCCCCTGTGGTTAACAAACTGCCAGATTCTTTCCAAATCTGTGTTTCCCAAAGTAATCCTTGGAAAACATTCCTAGAAGAAGTTCCAAACTGCATTAAAAATAAATAATAACATAGACAGATGTATCATAAGCCTTAACATCAAGGCAGAAAATGCATGCAGAAAAAAATCTGTTTGGGGAGTTGCGGGTGCTTTCCGCAGAAAGTATACGTTTTTATTTGTATTATTGCAGCACAAGTTAATGCCAATTAAGTAGGAGAGTCACTTTGGATTTAGCACAGAACCTGGCCCAGGGCACTGGCACACAGAATAGAAATAAATACTAATCACGCTTGCTCACACTGAGAGGATTAGATAACTATAGACGTACGAAATTAAAACCACAACAAGATGACCCCACGCTTATGATTTCCCTGTTGTACCAGATCAGTCAATATGAATAATCGACAATGTAAATTGAAATCCGCAGATAAAAAATAATGGTTTTACCGCTTTATTTCTTTACGCTCACACACAAATTGAGTTGAGTATCTCTGACAATGCCACAGTTTAATATTCTAAACGCACTATCTCCTTTAACAATGCCTGGAATAGAAACAAGCTGCTGAGCCAGATCCTCAAGGGGTGAAAAGAAACATTGCTACACTGACTTCACTGCAAGCACATTGATCTCCACCAGCAAAAGCGCTGGGCCCTAGTGGGCAATTAGGTTTCTATTATATGCTAATTTAAATAATGTACCACAGAATGTTTGCTGCACAGTAAAGCAGGCCTACTGTGGAGAAGGACAACCACTGGCCATGGCTTGAAAAGAGTTACAGATTCTGGTTTCAAAGAGCAGGGTGAAGTTTCGGTATAAACGACTGCTCATAATAACATTTTCAAAGCTTCAATTACTCATCCTATACTACTTCAGGAAACCTGTAATTATTTGTTAAGTTCTTCCCAATGTCTAATCTCTATCATGGTAACTAACACAGCTTCTTTCGAAAGCAACCAGCAACTCTGTTAAAATCTGTTTTTTGTTAAGTTCCTACTACACAGAGTGGCCCTGCTGGAATGTTATGATCTGGATTCAGTGCAGGACAAAAACCAAACTGATTTATGTCCCAGTCTTGGGTCTTTGACCAAGGTCTGAACATAAAATCCCAACACAGCAGTCCCACACACATTTCTTTTCAGGCTTCTGAGATGGCTGGGTTGCAGCCCAGAGGTCGCAGTTGACAGCCTGGAGGTTTTTCACAATAGAAGTTCATGGCACTGAGGACCATCTGCAACACTTAGCAATAAGGAAAAAAAAGCAGAAAAGTGAGGGGTCAGGGCTCAGCTACAAAGCCAAACAAAATTTTTAGGTGGTCATAGAGCAGTTCAGGTGACAAAACAGCATCGCATGTAAGAAACATCAACAGCACGTGTTACAAAATGTTTTCTTCTCTTCTGCAGCAGTTTCTGAAGTACAATAACTCCTCCTTTCAGTTTCCAAATGTCATTGGGACCTTTGTTTCTGCCTTAGTCATCCACAACCAAGTTATTAGCATGCCAAGGTTCCTGCCTAAAGTTTTCCAGCCTCCTGATGTAGTCAGGATGAGGCCATCATGCCACACTTACTGCTTCTCCTGTGCTGCAGCCCATCAAGTGAAGCAACAGGATCCAATACAGACTTGTGAAAGCTGAAAGGGATCAACAAAACAAGGGGTTCTCCCAGCACATGGAACTCCTGCATGAAAGTCACTGCAGAAAGCTCTTAGAGAGCTAAAGACTAAAACATTTCATGCAAATCCAGTTGGGCTTGGTTTGGTTCACAGAACCACTCAGAGAAGAAAGGCAAAGTGACATGGGCACACACAAGATGGCATGGTGCAAGTTGTGGTGAGTCATTAAGTTGCAACACTTAAATTACAGAATTCTCTACATGAATGCATTTATCTTAGTAATAGTGAAACTCCTCAGCAGCAGTTTAATTTCACAGCAAAAAAGCTTATACATAGTCCAGAATTCCTGATGACAGCACAGACATACAGGAAGCATTTGCCACAGGGAGAAAGTCTAAAATGTCACTACAGCTTCCACTGGTCTCTAGACTTCTCAGCTGCCCTGGTCTCAGTTCAGAGCATTCAGTCTGCGCTTGAAAGAAAAGGAACTAGGATTTTGGTTAAGGTTTAGCTGAATTC
Organism: Upupa epops; assembly: GCA_013397515.1. Lineage (NCBI taxonomy): Eukaryota > Metazoa > Chordata > Aves > Bucerotiformes > Upupidae > Upupa > Upupa epops. The sequence continues at coordinate 311,509 of VZRI01002141.1, read as the reverse complement.
AACCCCACTAACCTCACTAGTGTTTTTTACCCAGCAGAACCGTTCAGTCCCTGAACGGAACTGGCCTGGCCTCCATCTCCCCCATTATCTTGGTGCCTGTCTAGCTGCACAGCCAGAACAAACTGAGGGAACATCACAGGTTGAATTCCTGGGGGAATTAAAATGAACTTGAATCACTTTCCTGGCTTAATTTCCCACATGACTGGGAGACCAGCATCTGATCTTGTAAGGGAGGAGTGTGACTGTCTGGCAACACTAGCTTGGGGGATGGTTAAAATACCCACCAAACCTTCCCGCCAGCCAGCTGTATTACTGAGAGAAGATGCAGGGTAGCAGGCAGAAGGACAAGGAACACAGGGTTGAATTTCCAAGAAACAGAATAGTTGATGAATAAGTCATTGGTTTCTATGTCCAGCATTGCCATGAAACGTGAAGCAAGTCACTGGATGTGTCAACTCTGGCTGCGAAACAAGGACAATGCTCTCTTACACCACCACCATGTCGTAAGTTGAAAATTAATAACTGAGTACATGGACACTCTGGTGCTGAGGGCTAAGGTAGTACAGAGCTACAACAGCTGAGTGATTAGTGCCAGGGAGGGGCTAAGGAATCAACATATTATTTTTGGTAGACTATTTCCTTAGAGGATAAAGGAGAGTGCTACTTACTTGATTGCAAAGAACTGAAAGAGCTCTCTGCAGCTCCCTCGTGGGTGGACACCTGAACAATTAAATAGCTATGACCTAATTTTAGTCAGAAACCTTACGTCACAAGGAATTTGTAGGGAGGTGTTGTCTTCTGTATGTACAAAAATAATTGCACCGTGGAAGGATAGTTGACCAACACATTCATTTAGCTGTACAACATTCAGGAATAGGCTTCATCCCATTCTGCTTCCTCGTATTGCCAATTCCAACATTTCTGACTGTGATACAACTGCATGACGCAAAATATCATCGGAGGACTAGGGCTGAAAGAAACATTGTGACAACAAATGATGGAAGAGTTTGCAGAAACCTAAGGGTGATGGGTACCGTTATAATCAAATCACAGCTTCTGCATGACAGAAGTGATGCCGTTTCCACCCAGCAGTTTTTGTACAATGCTCATTCACAACAGGATACTACAAGACATAACTTTTGTTACGTACACAGAGCCATCAAGCGATAGAAAACGCACCCCAATTTTCTGTCATTCCTTCAGAGGAACACAAGAAAATACTATTCCTCTTGGGATAATGCAGTACTGCTGCTTCAGGATTGAGAAGATCTGACATAAAGTCCCTGTGCTGTCACAAGAATTGTGTGCAAGAGCCAGCACAGGTCCTGTAGCTATAACAGTTATGTGTGTATCAAACTTCTGTAAAACGTGTATGTCTCACTAAAAAGACCAGGAATTAAATGATTAAATAGCAACACGGAGCTGGTCACATGTAGTTCTACAATTCAGTTTATACTTGCAGAACATTAGGATTAGAGGTTTCCTACCTGCAAGGACCCATTAAACACCACATTGTGCTTGAACATATAAATAGAAGTCACATAAATACTTACATGGGTAAATAGTATTTCAAGTCTTATTGAGCTTATTAAATGTCAAGAGTGTATTATGTCCTTGCTAGATTGGAAAACACATAAGCAAAAAACAAAAGCATGGAAAACACAAATCCACCAAAGAAAGCTTTAAAGTTGAAATATTTCTGCTAAAGCAGAAATACCAACTGCAGGATTTCAGCTCCTGCCTTTCAATTTTGAGACATGGGGGTGAACGTTCTAAAATTCCCTGCAAGGGTTAACACTGAAATGCCCTTTTTTTGGTCCCCTGGGCCATGAGATCGGCCCTATATAGCCACAGAACAATTTAGGTCAGAAGGGACCTCATAGATGATCCAGTCCCAACCTCTGGCCATGGGCAGGGACACCTCTCACTAGATCAAGTTGCCCAGAGCTCCATGAACCTCGGCCTTCAATCCCTCCAGGGATTGAACAGCCACAACCTCCCTGGGCAACCTTTTCTGGTACATCAGCACCCCCCGAGTGAGGAATTTCTTCCTGAGATCTAACCTAAATCTCATCTCTCAAAACTTGAACCCATTCCCCCATCACTAGATACCTTAATAATCATAGTTTTTATGAAGTTCAATCAGTTGGTTAAAAAAAGCCCTGAAAAGCATCAGCAAAACATGGAGGTCCTGCACTCTGTGGATTCACACTGAGGACCACTGAAATAAACCCAAGTTAGGTTGAAATCTCCACAGCCAGTAGTCTGGCTGTTTGCAATTAAATTGCCAGGAATGCACAGGCATTATAAGCCTTCCAGAGCAGATCCTTTCAATTTTATGGACAGAATTAAGCATCCTGTAAATTGTACCCAAGACTCAAATCATCAGAGTTGCATCTGCTTTTATTCAGCTTTTTATTTTCTGAAGGCCTGTGGTTAGGCAATGAAATGTGAATCCGTGGATTCCTGGCTATGACACAGGCTTCTTGTGTGGCCAAGTCTCTTAAACCATACTTGAGTCCTCCACTTGTGAAACAGGTAGAACACATCCCTCAGAGATGTTTTATGCATGGATTAACATGTGGAAGCCAGTTTTTCAAAGAGTTCACTAATTAACCTTATAGACAGCCCCACAGATAAAGAGATTGTCAGAGGGCTCTGTCTGGCAAACCTGGCGCAGGGAAAACACACATTCCAAAAGTTGTGATAGAATCTACCTACAATTCCAGAACCTAAAGTTTATTGAATTCCATCAAGGGATTTTTTAAGATTACGAAACTCTTGGTAATTCTTGGTAATGTATCAGAAGGATTTCATACAGTGTAGGGCATCTCCTCCATGTAGTCTCATTTAGAATGAAATGCCACCAACATTTTTCAGCACAATTTCTAAGTGTTATCCTGATCAAATTTTACTGGAGAAATTCTGAAATCTGTGGTAAACTTGGAACTAGGAGGAGTTTAACCAAAGAGGATTTTAATAGTGGACACCTTGTTTTCAACAAATACACATCTACAAGTTGCTGTAGAGCTGTCTTTGCCTTCCCCAAAAGTCACACTGATTGCCATTTTTTTTCAGATGTAAGCCAAACAGCATAGATATGTGTTTCTAACACTGGCTAGAACACAAAATTAAGTCCTCAAATTCATTTTCTACTTTTCATACACCAGTACCATATCTAAAGACAAAACTCATGTACGAGACAAACAAACCAAACATTTTTCATACTGGGATGACCAGAGTTAGTCCAGAAAAAGGACAGAACATTCCTAATCCTTGCCCTGCCTGCACTGACAAATGAGGCTGGAACGAGAAGAGATCAAACCACAAACTTATACCACGTTTTCTTTACATGGTACAGCATGTAATCTGACAGATATGCAGCTCTATCACATTATTTATTTAGAAGTATCAAAGCTTTTCAAGATTATCTCATTTCCAAACACACTTTAATTCATCAACAAATAAAGTTTTTATTAAGTCTGTAATTATATTTTTCCACTGAACAGTGATCGTACAAGTAGGAGCTTTCAAACAACAGCTGAACTTCTGTCCCAAGTTCCTGTCCAGCCCATACATGAAATATTTCCATCTTTGAAATACAGCAGCCTCCTCATTATAGGAATAATTTCTCCCTTTGTTTTTAAGAGTGTAATCCAGTACTGGAAAATGCATTTGTCACCATCACTGAGCCCCAGTGAATTAATTTGCTTCATGTCCAATGCAACAGCATCACTGTCTTGCTATAAGGCAAATATGTTAGCAACTGATGACAATCCTCATAATGCAGGTAGCAAACTATAATTTCTGAGTTTCTCAGCCAAAGCTTAGGAGAACTTCATCTTTGTTTGTCTTGGGTATGCTCATGGGTGATGTAATTAAGCCATCAAAAGCTCTGTTGCAACACTAATGACACGCAAAACCAGCATGCACAAAAATTGTTATTAAGTTTATTTAAAAAAAATATATTGCTTGTTGATTTCACTGTCAACTAATCAACACCATGGCTCTTCTAAAACACATACTCAACTCCAGCATGTGCATGGCATTATACAAGGAAGGAAGGCACATCTGCTCCTTCATACTTATGTCCCAGAATTGACACCACAGAGATAAACGTAGCCAGGGGCTCCCTCATGCCTTCACACAGTCCTATGGCTGGGACCTTGTCTTCATTAGCTTCAGCTTGTTTATGTCTTGGTCCAATTAATAGTAGTTAAACCTATTCAGCTATTTTGCAGTCATCTCATTGAGCTTAACAATAGGGAAGGTTTTGGCCTGTGCCCTTCTACATTACAAGTGGAAGCATCAGAAAAGAGCCAAATACCTATGACAGGCAGAATCTAGAGCCATAATCTAGAACAACAGGTCAGACAAACCTCTTGTACATGCAATTGCCTGAGCAAGAGGAGCTGCAAAACCAGTTACCAAACTGGGATGCAATTTTTCTCAGCTTTGCCCTTAAAAACTAAAACCTTCCCCAAAGTAAAGGGAGCAATTTACTGGAGCCTATGCAAACAAAGGATTACAAGCCCCTTATCTGATGTTAGCGATCCTCTGAAATTAGGTGTTACCCAGGAAGAGCAGTGGGAAGGTACAGGGTTTGCCACTCCTAGGTGGTACCAGTCTTAAATACATTCCCACGGTTTTTCACATTGCCAAAGAGTAAAAAATAAACCCGTCGAGGCCAGACGTGTTTCTCTGAGAAAGCAATGAAAAAGCAGGTCCAGCTTCCACCATCAAGTCAGTGGAGAAATGATTCTCGCCTTTTCCCAACCTCCACCTTGCCTGATCTACCACAAAGCTGTTGTGATCCCACAGCAGGAAGGTGCCAGGCTCGGACGGGGAAGGCTAGCTGCTGCAATCCCAAAGAGGTCGTAATGATCAAGGAATAAGCAGCCACTCATGCTTTAGGTTTTACTGCTGGGTGTTGTTCCCAAGTGTGTTAATAAAGTCACAGCCAAACGAATGCACATCCCTCAGGTCTTTGTTTAAGCACGGCTGAGACAACTGAGTATCATTTTCAGGTAAAATGAGGATGAGATTCTAGACAATATTCCTACCACAACTAATACATGTTTTGTTCTTCTACTTCACAACATTGCCACGCCTTGAGTATTTACTAAAAACAAGTATGGAACAAGACAAACAATACTGCATATGGACACAAAATCATAAGATTTTTTTATAAATAAGATAAACTAAAACCCAAATAGAACAGGTTAATTTTCAGTAATTTCAGCTGAGACAGACAGCAGATGGAAACACTTTGTAATCAACTCATTCTCCTAAAGCAATAAGCCAGTACAGAACCAGCTAACTCTGTCTTGGGAAGTAAATGGCTTCAACAGTTCATAGAATCATGGAGAAACAAAGGGACAGGGAGAGAGAGGCCAAAGAATTGTCTGAATGGAAATGTCTTCTTGATTAGTAGTGAAGCTCAGGAAAAGTAGCGATTTAGCATAAAACACTGTGACAGGTTTCAAGTACCATCCAGACACAAAGGAAGATATTTCTGTTCAGTGCATGATCACTGTGCAAGCAGATGCTCCTTTTACCTTCACTTTGCAGTGAAAGAGAAGTTACATTCATGCTTTGATTCCAATATAGTTTTGAACCATGACAGACACAATAGCTAAATATGAACTGTTTGGCAGCAGCTCTGAGAGGGAGAGAACTGATGAAGCCATAATCATGGCAAGGAAGTCCAGAGGATGCAGTTAGCAGGATGTGTTTTCCACGGTATTACCCATGTGTATTTTCTGAATTGAATCTGGAGATTCCTTTGTTTCAGAGACTCTATTAGCCATGGAGTACCACGTCTACTTCTGGAGTTTCCAATACAACCACAGAATCACATAATGGCTTGGAAGAGATGTTAGAGATCATCCACTCCAACCCCACTGCCACGGGCAGCAACACTTCTCAACTAGACTTGGTTGCTCAAGGCCTCATCCAAGAATAAGGACAAGGAACTGTTGGAGTGAGCCCAGAGGAGTCCACAGATCATAGAATCACAAAATCATTAAGGATCAGAAAGGGCTTTGAAAGATCATTTAGTTCAATCCCCCTGCCACAGCAGGATCACCCAGACCAAGTTGCACAGGAACACATCCAGGCGAGTCTTGAACATCTCCAAAGAAGGAGACTCTACAACCCCCCTGGGCGGCCTGTTCCAAAGCTCTGTTACTCTCACCAGGAAGAAGTTCCTTCTGATATTTATATGGAACCTCCTATGGTTCAGCNTGTGTCCTTCTTGAACTGAGGGGCCCAGAACTGGACACAAGAGTCCAGATGCAGTCTCACCAAGTGCAGAGTAGAGGGGGAAAAGAACCTCTCTTGATCTGCTAACCATTCCCCTTCTGATGCACCCCAGAATGCTGTTGGCCCTCTTGTCCACAAGAGCACATTGCTGGCTCATAGTCATCCTGCTGTTCACTAGGACTCCCATAGCCCTTTGTGATCAGAGTGCTGGAAAATCTCTCTGATGAAGACAGAGGGAGTTGGGGGTGTTCAGACCAGATAAAAGGTGGCTCAAGGAGGACCCTGTAGCAGCCTTCCAGTATCTGAAGTGGGCTAGAGAAGGTCAAGCAACAGAACAAGAAGAAACGGTTTCAGGTTGCAGCCATGTTTAGGTTAGATGTTAGAAAAAACTTCTTCATCAGAAAGGTCATCAGGCTTTGGAACAGTCTGCCCAGGGAGGGATTTGAATTGACATCTCATTACATGTTTAGAAGTCATGGAGATCTGTAGCTTAGGGACAGGGTTTAGCAATGGTTTTGGCACAACTGGGTTAAGGGTTGGACTCAACAACCTTGAAGGTCTTTTCCAACCTAACCAATTCTATGATTCCATGTTTAGGGAGTACACAACACAAAAATAAGTACTACATTTACTGCAGCTCAGCATGACAATTCCACATCACCTTCCTCCAACGTGGCAAATCTGAGAGCAGCAGTTTCTCTCCAACAAGTAAGAACGAATAGTTTCCTGACTCTGCCAAATAAGCATCTCCTGCTGTCCCTGGCACAGACTGCCCAAAGGTGGAAGTACAGTTAGAAATATTTTGGGGAGTCTGGGGGGGAAGCATGGCTTTAGAGACCAGATGTTAGTTTTGGCAGATAGAAAGATAAAAGCACATCTGGAGAGATTGTTTCTTCCAGTTTGCACGACCCTCTGGTGTGCTTGGAACTATTCCAGAAGCTACTGAAGGAACAAAGATCTCTTCAACAACTGAGTATGTACTGTTTTGAAAGGTAAAGCACAGAGATGTCCTAGAGGGCTCTATTTTTCCTTCTTTCATTGTGATCTTAAACAGCTGGCTACAAAGGACCTAAACCACATAGTTGTGACAGTTGCGTTGATACAACTATATAGTGAGGAATATCACTAAACAGAGGGAGATTAAATAAGGCCCTGGCAGTTAGCTTTCAAAAGAGGGTGAAAGAAAAATACAGAGGTAATTAGAGATGAAGAATGTTAACCTGAACGAGAAGAAATAAAAGTAATAAAATGAAAGAAATGAGAAACCAGACAGCAAAAGAAGAGCAATACACAGCACTCGAATGAGAAGCTGGTTCTGTGCGTAGCTTCTGTGGTCCTGCAGTGATATAAATTCCATGCGGGAAAGTTCTTACATCCACCTAAAATGCAACAGCCAAAATGGAAGGATAAAGATGGAAACAGCAGAAGAACCACATTTCTGTCTAAAAATATGCATTCAGTCTTTACTGCCCAGTCTGTCTTTTTTAAACGGTGATCAGCAATGCTTGGGTTTCTTATTTCCTCTCAAACTCCTAAAAAGACAAAAACTAATCCTATTAATAAAGTAGTAGGAGCAACTTCACAAAAGTGGCATTTAAATCCACTGCTTCGGTAGCATCTAGATTTGAGTTCTGATGATCAGCACTTCCTTGTAAGCTTCACACAATACATTTGATAAGTCAAAGCTGTAACATCTCAGTAGCAAACCAATTATTCAACTAAACATACACCAGAATAAACTCACCTCGAAGACTTCCCTATCTGACAAGACTTAATGGATTTACCATCAAAAACCAAGTTGGACTTTTTTTGTGAACAAACCAGCAGGCTCACTTCACAGCCAGATCTTACTGCAAAGCCAAAGACCTTAACACGATAAAAGCAAAATAGGCAGTAAGTGTATTAACGCCTGTTCAGAATGAATCGTCTTTGCAGCACAGTGATGCATTATTTGGATTCTGCTCACATTTTGATTAAGAAACCAACAGCCAACCCAACAAACCACTCGTTCTTCACAGCTTAAGAGGCCCAAAAGCCTTTTCACAATACAATTCTGTTGTTGCTTTTATACAGGGTTAGCTGATGCCTCCCTCTGCTTTTTTTCAATGAGCTAAACATAATTAATGACTTCAAAATAGAATTAGTTCAACAGCATTTGGCTGAAAGCATTTATTTATATGAATCCAGTTGTAAATCATAACTCAAAGGCATATTGTAAAGAAATTACTTCACTGGAAACTCAAATAGCAGTCCTCTATATAAAAGTGGTATTAAAGCTTAAACATTAGTGCAGTCAACATAAATTCTGGTTTTAACAGGCTTGGATAAATGTCTAAATTTTGGCTTAGCGAGTTTGCTTTGGCTGTCAATACTGTGAAACAGATACAAGCTTTAAGAAACCTTTAATTCAAAAGCCCATTATTGTACCAAGTGAAATAGAAAAGACTTGAGTATCAAAGAGAAGTTCTTCCCCACTTTCATGGTATTACTTCTGTAAGACACCAATTGATCTGCAGCCCTTGAAAGGAAACAACTCGCTTTCCTCTCGTGGATAAAAGTCTGCAGTTTTATTATCCATCACAGTGTAACAGCATCAAAATACACCTTCTGCATCAACTTAAAACAAGAAAAAAAACCCCTGCAAACCACAAAGCCATGACATGCCATGTCAATTTACTTTGTCTGACAGATTCACCACAGAAAAAAAAAGTGTTTTTGTTAAAAACACCAAATGAAGACTTGGTTAAAGCAGTTGGTAAGAAAGAAATAAGGAAAAACAGAAGGGAGACTTAAGCATTAACTAAATCTGTATAATGTTATTCAGGTGCTTCACAGCTTCAGGAAAAAAAAAAAACAAGGATACCTTCCTGAACCCAGTTAAGTGGAACGTGACCTTCTTCCTCTAGACATCAAAGCACAAAGCCCCCTTGCACTGACCAAGAAGAGCTCCGCAATCAAGTGTGGCGGCCAGGAGCTGCTATAGCAAGAATGTTCATTATCTGGGCACTGGGAACAAGTGGGTCTTGGCAAAGGCTGCCCAGCAACAGAGGAAGCCCCAGCTGGGGCAATCAGCAACGACCAGGCACTCATTAGAAGTCTAACTTTTGAACAGACTTAAGCCCTTTACCAGTTTAATAACAATCAGATTATCAAAAAGGACATGAAAGATGTATGCATGACTGCTATGGGCTGTTCAGTGTGAAGAGCACTCAGACATGTCCCATGGCCACTGCTTTGGGATGGATTCCAGCACACTTTGCTCCTTTTCATTTCCATCACAAAGCTGGCTTTTGAAGAGGACAAGGAGAGATTTCACCAAGCACAGAGCTGCCTGGCACAGCCTCATTTCAGACAGTGGCAGAACTTTACATTTTTGAACACAGGGAAGAACTTTCTCAGGGTGAGGGTATCAGAACACTGGCCCAAGCTGCCCAGGAAGGTAGAGGAGTCTGGACATGTTCCTGCGGGATCTGCTTTAGAGGACCCTGCTCTGGCAGGGGAGTTGGACTAAGATCATCTTCAGAGATCCCTTCCAGCTCCATTCTATGATTCTATGATCTGCACAGAGCACACCAGTGTGGATATTCACAGGACAGACCAACTGTTCTGAGGATGTTTGGCCTCCTAAGCTTGAACATAAGGATGGTGAACAGTACAAATCCCCTATAACTCAGGAAGAAGTAGTTAATGATCTGCTTCTGCACCTAGACATTCGTAAGTCCACAGGGCAACACGGTATTCACCCAAGGGTACAGGAGAGCTTACCGAGCCTCTCTCCATAATTTTTCAACAATCCTAGTCACAAAGGAAGGTACCAGATGACTGGAAAGTGGCTGATGTGACACCTATCTACAAGAAGGACCAGAAGGAGGATCTGAGAGAAAGACAGGCCTGTCAACCTGACTTTGGTACCAGGAAAGATCACAGACAGGATCATCTTGAGTGAGCTCTCACAGTAATTGGCAGGGCAGCCAGGGGATCAGGGACAGCCAGCACTGGTTTATGAAAGAGAGATCTTGTATAACCAACCTGATCTCTGTCCATGACCATGTGACTTGCCTTTTGGATGGGGGGAAGGCTGTGGATGTTGTGTATTTGGACTTTTGGAAGGCTTTTGACACAGTCATTCTTCTGGAGAAACTGGCGCATCATGATATCGATAAACGTACCCTTCACTGGGTTAGAAACTGGCTGGCTGGCCATTCCCAGAGTGTTGTGATTAATGGGGTGAAGTCTGGCTGGTGGCTGGTCACAAGCAGTGTCCCTCAGGGCTCAGTTTTGGGGCCAGTCTTGTTTAATACCTTTACTGATGACCTGGATGTGGGGATTGAGAGCACCCTCAGTCAGTTTGCAAATTACACCAAACCGTGTGGAGTGTTGATCTGCTCGAGGGCAGGAAGGCACTATAGAGAGACTTGGACAGGTTGGATCAATGAGCCGAGGCCAATTGTGTTAGGGACAATAAGGCCAAGTGCCAGATCCTGCATTTTGGTCACAACAACCCCAGGCAACACAACAGGCTCGGGATGAGTGGCTCGAAAGATGCCCAGCAGAAAAGGACCTGGGGTTGCTGGTAGACAGCTGGCCTGGATCAGGAATAGTGTGGTCAGCAGGAGAAAGGAAGTTATCATTTCCCTGTACTTGGCCCTTATGAAGCATCATCTTGAGTATTGTTTTCAGTTCTGGTTCTCCCATTATAGGAAAGACATTGAGATGCTGGAGCATGTTCAGAGGAGAGCTACCAAGCTCATGAGGGGTTTTAGAGAACCAGTCATATGAGGATAACCTGAGGGAGCCAGACATGTTTAGTTTGGAGAAGAGGAGGCTGAGGATGGAACCTCACTGCCCTCTACAACGACCTGAAGGCAGGCTGTAGAAGGTAGGTGTTGGCCTCTTCTCCTTGGTGACTAATGACAGAACCAGGGGCAATGCCCTGAAGTTGAGGCAGGGGAGGTTTAGATTAGATATTAGGAGGAAAGTCTTTACAGAAAGAGTGGTGAGGCACTAGAACAGCCTTCTCAGGGAGGTGGCTGAGTCACCATCCCTGGAGGTATTTAAGAAGCCTGTAGACATAGTGCTTCGTGACAGACTATAGAGGCAGGCATGAAGGGGGTTATTTTGCATTTTTCAATCAATCAGGTATTTAGGTTTTTTATTGGTGTGGAGATGGTTCAACTTGGTGATCCAGTAGGTCCTTTCTAACCATGTTTATTCTGAGATTCTGTGAAACCTTTTCTTCACCTAGGACTGTTTATGCAATGTCCTGAGATTTAATAAATTGCTAGACTAACCACTGGTTACTTAATAGCTAATAACATCCACAACATTTAGCAGTGTCTGATAAATTGTGTAACCAAATGAATTTACCCTGACATTAAAACCAGCTAATAAACGCTGTTATTGCTAGTAAACAATTCAAATACTTCAAAAACTTAGGTGGGTTCTTTAATTCAATTGAACAATGTACTTGAAGCTACAGCAATGGCATGAGCAGACAGGTAAACAAATACATGGTTATTTTCATTTCTCTGGTGCTATACTTATTTTCTCTGTAGGAATACAGTCATCTTGTGTTCTATTACCACATGTGATTTTCCCTGAAAAACACCACAGTGTTTACGCCCAGCTTTTCGGGAGGATGAGAATGTTTCTTCTTCCAGGGCATGTTAAATCCTCTATGCTCAAATACCTGATCTCATAATGACTAGAATTTTGAGTAGTAGAAATAAGAACAGCTTCTCCCAGAGACACAATTTCCTCTAATGTACACAAGCAACGCTGCAAAGGCAAAGAGAAACAGCACAGAATCAGCTACACCAACCCCATGGCCTCTTGCTGTGAATTAAGCCAAAGGACAACTGCTTGCTTTAGTCTTTCAGATAAGTTCTGAGAAGAAATGTAAAAGCTTAACAGTGGGCTTGTAATAAATTCTCTCATTCTACTAATGTGATTTATGACTGAGACAAGACAGTTTCCAAAAGGGAAAAATGAGTAGGTACTGAAAACTAAACAAATATCAAGTCTACTTTCTGCTGACACTGTTTACAAGGAGCTTAATTATTTACAGAAGGAAACTATCCTATTGTACATCAGCCTAAACTTCTGAAAAATAAGAAAAGGGAATAGAAATTAAAATCTTGTTTGTAAAGCACCGGATTAGCAACAAGCAATCTGGGTTTTGTCTCCTTGGATAAATCTCTTAGATAGCAGGATCAAAGTAGCCCTTTGTGAAACAGACTTTACTGAGATGTTTGGAGACTGGGAACATTTTCCAAACTGATAACAATTTCGGTATCCAGCTTAATACAACTTTGAAAGCAATTTCTGAAAACTGGAATTAATTATAATTCAATTCCATTCTTCTCCTACATTATATTTAGCGATTACGGTTGAAGTCATGCTGTATAATTTCAATTATTAGAGGTGCTTTTACAATACCAGCAGATAAGAGTCCTCAAAAACTGTAAAACTTGCACAAATTAGAACAAGCCTGGCTAACAAAAACTTACTCAAATTTAGAAATAAAGACCTGAGCCAGCACTCCACATGTAAGATATACAACTTTATGTCAGCTTTGGATATGCTCCTAGAACTTCAGCTTTGGGCTCCAAGGAAACATGCAAGGAAAGAAGACTGACATCTGGATGTGCTGTCCAATCAAAATATTCATTTACATGCAAAGAGATTCCACCCCACTGCTAATACAAAAGTTAAGTTCAGCAGCAATCCAAGCAAATAAATTAAACCACACAACCCCATGTTGGGTTTTTGTTGGTACCTCCCTAAGAAATTTTTTGATTCAATTCAATGAGAAGGGGGAAAAAAGTAAATGTTGAAGGGTTTCATTTTGGGTTCCTGATGTTAGGAGTTGCTGGCAGCTCTCCCCATAAGCACACCAAAATAACAAACTAAGAGGAACTTGACAGCTCAGGTACGTTAAAAGTGGGAAAAAACAGTCCTAAAGAGTTAGCTGTATTTGTTTTAATAAATCAAAAGGAAACTCCTTCAAAAGTTGCTCCAATTCAGCGTATGAAATTTAACTAGCTTGATTAGTCTTTCTGAAATGCAAAGCTCTTGTCTCCTCCAAACACGCTCCCTGCCAGCTGGCAGGCCATAACTTGACACACTCAAGTGAGGAAACCTCCACCTCCTCTAACCAGCCCAGTACAAACAGGCCTGCTGTTTATTCCTCCTGGTAAGGTGCACCCACAGCCATTACATCTACTGGAGAGCACTGGTCACTACTTACAACCAATTATTATCAGTTCCTGAGAAAAGGCTTGATTTCAGCTCTGCCCAACACCCTTGCGTGCAAAAGTGGGCAGAGCTCTTACGGACTCAAGCCAGTTGCAAGGTCCAGCTAAAGCCACTGTGTTGAAGCCCTTCAAATACACTTTGCTTGTCCCGGCCAACAGGACGAGGTAACAGATAAAAATAGCTAAAAAGAAAAACATCAACCTATTCTCTTTGTAACATCTCTCTCAAATCCAGGCAAAGCAATGCTTCTGCAATACCAGCAGCAACTTGTCCACAGGAGGACACAGACTGTCCCAGGAAGCAGTTTTGTCTCTCCAGGTAACACTACCGCAATGGGGTAGCAGGAAATGATTGAAATGTATTTCCAGAAGAGTGATTCATTAGTATATCATCCCTGATGTACACACACACACACACACAACTACTGCATCGCTATCCAGTTCCATTAGCAATGACCCTGACTTTTCCAAAAAGATGAAACTACTTGCTGACGATTATTTCTAGGTTTCCAAGTAAACAAGACAAATAATGGGATGTAAGTAACCTGTTTCATATCTCAATTTTAACTAGAATGAGTGTATTTAAACCACATTATTACAACACTTAGCCTAATGCTGTTTTAAAAGCATAAAAATGCAGCCTAGGGAACTCTCAAAACATCACCTTGAAGGTAGCATGGAATATTGTAACCAGGAATAGGTTCTTACAGCTGTTCGACTGGCAGAAAGAATTGCTAGGCATAAGCCTAAGCCTTCATGGTTCCCCCTGCCCTAGCCTTCCCGAGAACATTGTCCTCCCAACAAATGCAAATGCTAGTCTCTCCTGAGGTGCCCAAATTGTTATTTTCAAACCTTGATGTCTTCACACAATTCCCAGCAGTTCTTCTCAGCCTTTTACATTTTGACTTGTTTACTAATGCACTATTTCTCTAAGTGTAGTAGCACATCAATTAATTACACACTAGGATGTCTCATCAGGTTTCCCTGGGGTTTTTTATACAGAAACCCTTTGTATTTCTTAATGATTCCAGAAGACTGCAACTATTTTTAGTTCCGCAATAGAGGAAGTGAGAGTCTGCTAAAAATACTATCTCCAAAGAAGGTGAAACAGGTGTCAAAGCCATCAATCCAAGCACATTTGAACTTTGGAGAGTTCAAATTTTATGCTTAACAGTTTTATGCTCCACTTCATCAGTTAGCACTTAGAGACAAGAAATACAAGCAGAGAAGTAAGGCTGTAACTGAGGAACTGATATGACCTACTTCAAATCTTAGTATGAAAGTAGATACAATTCCAATTAACAGGAAACTCTCCACTGCCTTCCACCAACTGGTGCTACCAGCTAGTCAAGAGTAAAGCAACAGTTTTCTGTGATAGATATATTCTTCATTCTCTGCCTTGTCCTGAAAAAGGCCATGTCTTCCAGATCAAATTAAAGAAAATAAACTTGGCTAAGCAGGCATCCACAAACTCATGAACTTAAGGGAATAATCAAAATTAGAGCAAAGCAAAAACATAACAAACCCACACTAAGATACTGAAAGACCAAATCAGCAAAAATATATTCTGTTTCCACTGAATAAAGCTTTAAAAAAGTTGGTTTGGTATAATTTCACTGCTGGAGCTGGTCATATTTTTGCCCAAATAGCACCTTCTATTAGTAGTTAAATAAAAATATAAGTAGATGATACAAGTGACACTCTCATGGAAAGGTGGAAGAGTTGATACAGGAAAGTACTTGTGGAGACTGCTTGGTAACCTTTCAAAGCAGGGTCAGCTACAGCTCCGGGTTCAGTATCTTCAACATGGCATGGTATTTGATAAAAGCCATGAAAAAGGTAATTTAAAAACAGGGATACAGGTTTCATCTATGCATTTTTATGTACCTTTTGCCCATCCTCCCCCACCCAGTGAAAAGACAGTGCTGCATATGCTACCTCCTACCAGTCACCTGTGTTTATACACTTGAGTCACCACACTCAGACCAAGCACTGCTGACACCACCTAAGCTCAGACGCTCTTACCTAGGCTTATTGGCAAGGCTGGAGCCTGAGACACTGCTTTTAATTCTTAATCTTGCCTATTCCTCAAATCAGAAATGAAGTTGTGCCAGAGACAATTTCCATGTTATGAAAGCAGCTCTCTGCAGTGTTCCAGGGGGACCTGTCGGCAAAGCTGAACTGTCTCTCTCCACAGTTCCTTTTGTCCTGTATTTGTTCTTTGATGTACAAATATGCCACAGACTAATCGGTGATTGCTTTGATGTTGAACTTTCATACTTTATTGCAACGAGCGTGCTTACAAGAGGAGCTGCCAGTCATTTTCCCTTCTAAACATTCACATTTCATGAGGCATTTGCTTTATGAGTCAGATTTGTTTGCAGAATTTCCACTTTTTGGGAATGATTACCTGACTAATACCCAAGATCCAGTCAGGCTGTCAACTACTGAAAATTAATACAAGCATCAGCTAATGGATCTGAAAATATATAAAACAGAATTGCCCCATTGAGAATGGATTTCCCCTCTTTCTTCTGGATAATTTTGGCTAGTACCGGGAGTCCATCAGTGACCAGGAGCAGCTGTATCTGAAACAGCATAAAACATGTAGCAGCACTTTTCCAGCTCCTCTAACAGCCTCCCACACAGAACCAGAGGAAGCCTCCACCATACAGGATTTCATAATGCACAGTGTACACATAAAATCTGAGACTGACAACACCGAAGCAGATTAAATTACAAAACTGGATACTTCTGTGACAAAACACTAATCAACGTTGGCAGGAATAACATGTTACAAAGCGTAAATTCACCATCAGTACACTCTAGAGCTACCAGGGGGAGATGTACGAAAGACTTTCCATTCTGAAGCACTTCTGTGGGGTTTTGAATTGGTCCTAAAAGCAGAAAAGCTCTGGAAGGAGGTTTTTACCATTCAGAAGATCCTTGGTTTAGCATGACCTTTATGGCTGGCTCCTGTTCCCTTTTGTAAGCATAAACACTGCGGTTGAGAAGGAAAACATCACCAGAAAATGAGAATATCTTGGAACAGTGACAGCAAGGAGAGAACGTTTCCCCATAGTGAGCTCTAGGTTTCCACAACAAAATCCCTACTGCTGCTGATGCCCCTTTCCAAACCAGCTACTCAAACAATATATCCTCAGTGTCCCAGCCAGGGAAATGCACTGCTTGAAACATTCAGAGTTAAAACTTTCAAGTGAGAAAATCATATTATAGCTCAGCTGGGTTTAATAAGAGAAAAAAACTTCCTAATAAAATGCAAGGGTGAAGCATTGCTCATGTCACTGAGAGGTTTCACGAGGAGTTTCGGTACAAGCATCCCATACAGAGGGCAGGAGAGGCAATTTTGATCCTCCTTGAGGAGAACAATAGGAGAAACCATTCAGCTCCCCAGCTGGCCACACTCCAGTGCCTGAGACCAGTGCCTTTCCACCCTGCTGGCTGCCACTCGCACTGCCAACCATTACTGCTCTTCTGTTATCACTGGGGAGCATCTGGGGAGGGAGAAATGCTTTGGGCCTGTTTTCCTTAGCCACTTAGAAGGCGCCTATGTATATGAGGTTTCTTAAATTAAACATCTCTGGCTCTTTAATTAACCTGTCTGGGTTTTTTATTATCATCTGTTGATACAGGAATCTATCCAGCAGTTCCAAACACCTTTACGCTCACATACTTTAATCAAATACTTCTTTTAATCCAATAAGGCACCCACAGCACAAGAAAAACTCTACCCAAAGCTTAACACAATACATCTGTCAGCCTAACAATTGCAGGGAGTGTCCCTTTGATGCAAAACAATGCTGAACATCATCTCAGCTACTCCAGACCATAACTGATAATCTGCCACTCTCATGACAGGCAGAGCACGACCCCCAGCAGCAGTAGCTGCAGACATACCTTCAAAATCCTAGAGAGCTCCAGCCTGATGGGCCAGCATCTCCAAAATGGGTTTGCAGTACCAACAGGCAACAATTTCTAGAGTAAAGTAGGAGCTACTCCAAGAAGAAGAAAAAAACCCCCTGTACCAAGCAGTTTTGCATGAGATGGGTTTATTAATTCTCAACCTGAATTTCAAGCAATGGCTATGAATTTACCAGAAAATGAGCACTTCCCCACAATAGGTATTCTGCCAAATCAGAGACAGACAAAGATGAGCCAATTAATTTAGCTGAATGGGAAAATGCACCCATTATGAGCAATGCTACAGCTGACAGGGGAAGAAAGTAGCTACCACTGCTCCTGTCACAGAGGAAAGCCATTTATACCCTTCCAATGCAAGTCAGACTTGCAAATGCATGTGTACAGAACAGAGTCTACAAATATTCTGATGACCAGCAACCACTTTTGACAAACCTTCTATGCTCTACATACACTGTAGGTTCAGGAAGAGCACCTAGGGCTTGACAGAATTCAACCTTCTTTTGGTATGAGATGGTAAATGACACTTCCAACCACACCCCATTAGGCACAGGAACAAAGACAGCAGGCTGGACAAGACAGCACTCCTCTCCTCAGAATGAAAAGTCAGGTGAGTATCAGCTCAAATTTTAGGTGATACTGTGCTATAAGTTCAGAATAAACTCCTAAGAGCCTTGAAATCTCATGAGGTAAGAATTAAGTGCCACATGCAATGACAACTTGATTTCCAACTGTGTCAATCATACTGAATCTTATGATAGCTGGATGAAAGAACAGAATTGCTCAGCTGATCCTGACTTTGCTGGGGTTTGGGAGAAAGAGACTGAAACTAAGTACGACAAACATATGCCTGAGCATCCCCCTCTTTCAAACTGCAACAGTGCCTGAAAACTTGAGGCTCATACCATCCTAATTCTACTGTTTCAATTTATGAATTCTAGAAGTACTATTTCCGACAATCCTGTCCAAACTAAAATTCAGCTAAAGCAGACACAGCTTTCACATGCATTTCATGCGGATTGCACTGCATTTGTACAGCTTGGGATATACAAAACCTCAGTGTCGAGATTCCTCTACCTTGGCCTCTGGGGCAGTGAGGTCGATGCAGCATCAGCACCTTGGTACTGGCAAAAAACGGAAACAGAAACCATGGCCACACCACATCCTTCTCCAGGCTTCTGTTGCACAGAATCACAGAATGGTTTGGCTTGGAAGGGACCTTAGAGATCATCCAGTCCCAACCCCCTCTCACCAGACCAGGTTGCCCAGAGCTCCATCCAACCTGGCCTTGAACACTTCCATGGATGGAGCAGCCACAACCTCATCACACAGCACATGTGCGAGTTGTGACAGGGCCTTCTCCTTATTTTCAGTGCAGAAAGCATTTCCAACATGCTGGCCGTGAGCAGAGGTAGCAGAAGACCCTAGCACGCTCTACCAGGCCAGATGCCACTGCAGCCACCCTAGAGCCAGTGAAAAGCAGTCCTGGGCACACAGGAACACATCACATGGTGCTCTGTTAGCCAGACAAAACAGTTTGTGGTCACACTTCGGCCTAAATGCAGATTCTGACAAACCCTTTGTCAAGGTGCATCTGTCTATGTAACGATTTAATGTCACTTTTCTACCCCTTCATTGGGGAATGATCAACTTCTTCTAAAGTGCATAAATAGTGATGCAGTTTGGTTTACGAAGCACCTTGTCCAAGGTAATAAATAGCCCTGTGTTTCAAAGAACACAACCATTACACGATAATTACATGGCTGATACCCTTAAAGTATGCTGACGGTTCTATTTGCATTGTTCAGAAGTGAAGAGGTTAGACTTATTTACATCCAAGTAGCTTTAATTAGCTTTGAGATAAATGCTCTTAAAATGAAAGCTGGGATGATTATACCCCTCTCTCGACATTGACTGTAGCCTAGATGGTTTTGGATGCAGCATGACAAAAGGCCCAAAGTCTGGCATCCACAAACACAAGAGCTATAAGCTGTAGGTCCTGCATCACTCTCCACTACACATGGAACAAAAAAAATACAGTGAAATCGTGATCTTACTGAAGTCAACTGCTTCAGCGTGGTAGAGACAGGCAGTGGGTGCTGCTGATCACTGCAAGTTCTCATTAGGACTCACCTCACTGCATCACTAGTAGTAGCAATTTTAGATGATAGGGCTTCAGGGTACTGCCTTCTAAACAGTGCTGAGGAGCCCCCAGACTTCTTTGGGAGGGACTCTTGCTCTTGTGAGATCACAAGAAGCATCACCCATCTCAGGCCCTAGCTACATGGCTAAGAACAGCCTCAGCATTGTGGCTCCAGGGCAACACTACACAAGCACAAAGCGAGTGTCAGCAGGATAGGAAGAGAGACAGATGCTGCAACATTCATGGCAATGGACTCAGATTTTCCTGGACATCCATGAAAGCTTCACCTTCCTCTAACACTAAAAGGAAAAAGGGAAGAAAACGCTAATGTAGTTATGTTTTTCCACAGAAACAGGGAATCGGTGTGTGAGCCACCATAACCAATCTCAGCACAGGGTGCTGGTACCACAAGCAGCTCACCCTAGTACCCCCCTCTGACTTCTCCTAGTCTGTCAGCATGTTCTCCACTGCAGCTAACCCCACTCTGAAGTGGGGAACAGCTCGACACCCTGTGAGTCATGCCACCCTCACTCATTCCCTAGTTCTCAACATAAGGTGCAGACAACTGGGAAACAGTTTGAAACTGCTTTGAGCTTGCCAACCTATATTTTACAGAACTTCTTAGCCTAAATGCTTCCAACAAGAAAAGTGAAAAACCTGATCAAACTAAAGGCTGTGTTAACTATAGGCAGGTCTCTTTAAAGCAGCATGAAGTGTAGAACCACCTGCCAGATTCCCTAACGAGGCTTTCTTCAGCTTTTCAGCCTGTATTGTGTCTTTCTGATCCAAAAAGCAGAGGTCTGCACTGTATAATCACCTTTTTCTCCCACCACAACTGTTCCCCGTCCCCCCCGTTAATGTTTGCTTCAAAAAAAAAAAAAAAAAAAAGAAAAAAAAGTCACTATCTTTAACAAGGAACAGAAAGTTTCAAACACAGTTGTTGCCCCATTAGTTCTGTTCATATCCCTTAGATACCAGTCCAGAAGAAAAAGGCAAATAACAAAACGGGAGAACAACTGCCTGCTTGATCTCTCAGGAGCTCTAATTGCAAATTACAGCTCACAGATAAATACAAGAAACGTGATTTTTTTTTTCCTCTCATTGCAAACAAAAAACAACAGAACAACATTCTGTAACGTATCAGGTCTAACTGCAGTAACTGATTCTTGTGACACAGTTATTCTGCACACTACAAAAACTCATCTCATGGGAATGCCAAGAGAAAAGAAAAGAATGTGCTGCATCTCGACTTCCCCTGATATTAGAGACCTACAAAGTCAGACTAAGTTGCACATATCTGCACACAGATTTGACAGTTTTGATTTCATTTAGGAACAAATATACCACTTGGGAATTCTGGTGCGTAGTGAAGATGAAATGCTAACAACCCTGCCTGTTAGTAGTACACAACTGCTTCTATACTCTCCTCTAGTCAAAAGAAGCAAGAAAGATTTATAACCCCTCACTGTTAATGTCGAGTGCCACATCACCCTAAAAAAACCCCTTCAAACACACAAGGCTGTATAATACTGAACGAGTAAAGTAATCAGTCTTTTTCATACAAGTTGGGGAAATAATATAAAGAGGACTCAGTTCTTGACTGAGGTCTCCTGACACTGCTCCCTGAAGGAAGAAATGCCAGTACAAACATTCAGCTCCCCACTGCAGAGCCAAGCTTCAGAGCTGTGGGCCATTCCCCTGCACCACATTCTGAATCAGCTGCCATCTCCCCCAACCCCTCATCATCAGCTTCGCAGATAAAACACAATGACATATCCTATTTGAACAGAGACCACAAGCCTAACACCAGCGATGTCCACCCACCGCAACAGCCTCAGCCCTTCAGAGATTCCCCCACCCCCCAAATAAAAAGTACTGAAGTCCTTGCATGAAGTACTGGTCCATGGACCAGTTTTGCCCCAAGCTTTCGGAATCATCCCAGAAGAGTTATTTTTAAGACTTTACTGACAGTCAGCTGGAATAGGCTCACCATTTCAGCTAGGCAAAGGCTGTAGATAATTTAAAAGAGTTTGATCTAGCGAGATGTTGAGCACCCACAGTTTTCGCTGACTTAAACAGGACATACAGATTCTGCCTACATGAAAGCAGTGTCCCCAACCGAGACTTGTATGCAGCACTGTAACTGCCTTTGATTATCACAGGGTGATACATAAAGACAGATTTCCTCTCCTTTTACTTGCAAATCTTGAGAGCTTTCAAAGGGCCTGAAACAGTACATTTCATCAAGAAACCTCAAACCAGTCTTACCCAGCAAATGTGATGCAACAAATGTCTCAGGTACAAGCAGCTCATTCACATAAGCTGGACCAAATTAAAGCAGTGAGAAAACAGCCTCTCAGCGAGCAATTCCAAAGGCTAGATTCTGTTAATATTTAGTCAACACAAGTTCTGTACCAGAGTATTTGCTAAATTGGATTTACCTTTCAATAGTGCCCCAGTGCAGGCAAATTGAAACGTGCTTCAAATGGCGAAGCAAGTTCTTTTAAACCCACGGCAAGATTATTTTTCCATGGTGAAAAACAGAGAGCAATTACCAACACCCTGGCAGCTTGGTGCCAAGACACACGATAAAAAAAAAACACGTCAAAAGGTCAGGCTTGAGCAAAAAACTCTCACCCGCAGTAGGCAGTTCTGCATAAATCCCCAGTCAACCAGCCTCCCTCTGCATAGAGCATGGAGGTTGTCACGAGTAAAGTCCTTTCCCATCAGCACTACAGCCAGGCAGCAAGGGAAAAAGTACTCATCTGCCCAAATCCAGTTTGGGAAGTCAAAAAAAAAAAAAAAAAACAACACCACACCAAGATCCAAAAATCATGTTCACTAACACCAAACCAGCAGCCCGCTTCCTCCAACAGGTATTTTTAAGAGATTGAATTTTCATTCAGAGACAGCACCAGTTAGAAAACTCTTGAAAAATCTAAACGCAAACCCAAAAGTGCAACAATTCTCCTTACAAACAACTGATCCTACTCATCTGGCCTCTCTCCCACAAAACTGCAACAAATTCAATTTTGTTGATGTTCTCACATCAAAAGTCAGGATTAGTAGCTCAAATTCAACCTTAACAGCAAACACATCTGGGCAGAAAAAGTTTAGAAAACATGTATCTGCTTTTCACACAACCCCAGATTAGAAATGTTCACATGAAGGAGAGTAAAACAATTGCTAGGTTCATTTTCATACTTTATAAACTCACCATTACACTGTTCTGTTTGGGCCTAATGATAGTACAAGTACTCGGGTCTCTGCAATATCAGCCCTGTTTAACTCCTGTCTCTCTTCAACACAGCTACCACAAAAAAACACTTCCAAGTTCTGCTCCCTCTGTCTTGGGCTCACCTCCAGTTACGTACCGGCACAACAACTAAATCCATGTTTCTACTCTAGCGCTGAGTATTTGCTCACCAATTGACAGCACTCAGTACTACTCTCCTTGAGGTCAACCTTGAAGCACTGGCTAGTGAAGAGTATAAAAATGTGATCATTCCACAGCGGCATGATCCATAGCAATGAATACACTGGAAAAAAGATATGATTCCTTTGCAAACTTCTACTGGTAGCGATCGGCTGGTTAACTGGCCTGCAGTATCTTGAGGCTTCCTGAATCTTCCACACAGAACAGTCAATAAATATTTTTTAAAAACATATCAATCTACAAAATACCCAGTCACTATGACTCTGATCCTTTATCACTGCTTATTTTCTTAGAAATAAACCACCTTTTTCCTTTCTGCTTGAAACCAAGTAGTTACATTTCTTCCTGTCTTAAGGACATCTCCAGCCTCTTCAACAGACTAGTCCGTTTTCAGGCTCAAGTGCAGCTATCAATGAGCTGACAGTTGGCCAAAATCTCTACTCATTCAAATCTTTAACAGTTTGAAAGTGAGGATTTTTCAAAATGAAACACATCTGTCAGGACATTATGTTGCATGAAAAAATACAACCACTCACAGATTAATTTCATATGATATCACTTTGAGCTACCTGAACAGCAACAGGAATTACTGTTCTTTCTCCCTTTAAAGAAAAAAATGGTACATACAATACGGAAATGTGTAGCATCCCATATTCTCCTGCAAACCATCATTTTCTGCCCTTTCAGTTCAGAACTGTAAAAGTGAAGGCATGCCAATAACAATAAATATTCAATTCACCTACATCTTTTACATTTTCCACTCATACCTCTGAGTGTGCAGTAAAGCGACATTCTCTATGCTACTGGTCTGCTCTCAAATCACAATACTGCAGTGCCAACAGTGGATTTCACAGCAGTCAGAGGTCACTTTAAGACAAACAGCAACACATTTCCTCCAGCTGAACCCTGTCCAGCAAACTTGAGAAAGACTAAAAAACCAACAAAGTTTTCCCATAGATGTGCAAATGAAATAGTGCAAAGCACGGTGGAAATGTGCAAGTGTTCCCCAAAACCCACAAACACCTAAGTATTTTCATAATAATGTCGTTAGGAATTACAGTTTAAAACCCCAAAGCTGAGCTCTCTCAAGATTTACATCCGTGGAAATTGGTTTAAATGAAACTTTCAAGTAAGTATCAAAAAGAAACACACGAAAATTTCAAAGTTAAGTTGCTGAAAACCATCTTCTTGTTTCTTTTACAACAAACCTTAAGTCTCTGTCTAGAAGCACACGAAGCAATTACCCCCCAGCCCCCCAATTTGTTTTAATTTCTGTACTTCTCTTATTTTTTAAAACATATTTGATTTCACGGTTCTAACAGGCTTCTGGGGGATATGCTATAAACCTCTATTCAGAACATGTAAAAATATAAGGAACTGCTAAGACATCCACGTAGTCCTGCACTTAAAAAGCCCATAACATCTCCTTTTACTAGAGATGGAAGTGTTTGAATCAACCCAATTACATTTTCTTGCCAAATACATTCGGCATGGCTAATGATTAACAAATCTATTGCTTTTCTTTTATTCGCACAGGCTTCTCTCTAAGAACAACAGAAACCCTAGTAATTGAAAATCATTGTTCCTCAAACACTGAGCCGCTTGCTACTGTTCTTGCAAACTGGAGGTTAAAAAACGGGGGGGGCGGGAAGGGGTATTGGTCTCTAACTGAAGCAGAATTCAACATTTTTCCAAGAATTTTTTTTTCAATGAGAAACTCTGCCTACAAAATGCATCAAAATATCTTCAAGAGTGCAAGCTTAATATTTTAGTGGAGGCACGAAATCCCATTAAATCCCAATGTCAGCAGCGATACTCTAAAGACGATAGTGTTTCAGTAGTTGCCCAAGTAAGATGGTTGAAGATTAAAATATACACTGTGGCTTTAAAAAGACAAACTCGTGCTGTGAACCTCATTTAGTCCGAACTTGGAGCAGGCTCAAACTGATCCTCCAAAAACTGGGATTTCCCATTAAAAACTTTGCTTGACCCTCCTCGGTCAGACACCGCTCCTCACTGAGATCTCGGTCCGGTGAGCGGAAAAAAACCTTTTTAATAAAATTAGAAAATAATTTTAAAAACCCCACTAAGTAGCTCAGATTCTTTCCCTTTTTAAAACTCAAACCCTTATAGAAA